>ML777129.1:281916-293139 GCA_009831015.1 Picea engelmannii | reverse complement strand
GAAAGTAATTCTTTGTTACCTGTCATGTGATTGCTGCATCCACTGTCCAACAACCAGAGATCTTTAGGTTGTTGTTCAGTTTTGTGGCATGAGAGAAACATACCTCTTGAGGTGTCTCCTGTATGATTTGACACATGTGCTCTTCCTAAGAGATGATTTGCTTGCTTCTTCCTGCATTCAGATTCATAGTGCCCATACTTGTTGCAGTAATAGCATTGTATGCTTGTTTTGTCATTTGATCTTCTCCCTCTGCCTCTTCGAGGATGGAAATTCTGATGTTGATTTTGTTGCTGATGTTTTTGACCTTGAAAATTTTGATTTGGATATTGTTGTCTGTTACCTCCACTGGAGTGAGAGTTACTTTGATTGCTCCCTCTTCCTTGGTAACCTCTGCTTCTTCCTCTTCCTCTCCCTTTGCTGAAGGAGAATTGAGTTTTGAAAGCATTGGAGATTGACTCATCTGTGAGATGCAGTCTGGTCTCATGTGTCACCAGAGAACCAATTAATTCATCTGTTGAAAATTTTGACAGATCCTTGGATTCAAGGATTGCTGTTACAACCATTTCAAATTTCTTGGGTAGACTTCTGATAATTTTCTCAACAATTCGTTGATCAGTGATAGTTTCACCAATTAGTCTGATCTGGTTCATGATTCCCATGACTCTGGTCATGAACTGATCCACTGTTTCAGACTCTGTCATCCTTAGAGTCTCGAATTGTGTCCACAAGGTCTACAGTTTAACTGTTTTGACCCTGTCATTTTCTTGGTAGGAAGATTTAAGGATGTCCCAGGCCTGTTTTGAAGTACTAGCACCTGTGATTTTCTAGAAAATCGAATCATCCACAGAATTTTGAATCCAGAATTTTGCTTTGTTTTCTTTGGTGCTCAGTGTTGCCTGAGCAATTCGCTGCGGATTTGTCATGGCAGTGAGGGCGGCTAGATCTAGTTCCACATATCCAAGATCCACTAGTTCCCAGCACTCTTGTGCTTGCAAGAATGATCTCATTCGAGAGACCAAAATTCGTAATTCTTTCCTAGAAGAATCGGACCCTGACTTGGGCCTAAATTGATAGACGATGCCATGATTTTTAAATTTAAAAAAAATTGCAGAAGTACAGAGGAAAATTTTGTATTTACCTCCGATCTAAGAAACGTCGATTTGCCGATGGCCGATGGGAGCTTATCGGGCTTGAATTGGCCTTTGTCATGGTGCAATGTGACCACACGCCTTACTGTTAAAGCGCTACGGGCTTTTCTGGCTCTTTGCCTTTCAAATCACCGAAATGAAAAAAATTGCCTTTGGACAATTCAATGGTCCAGATCTTCTGTGATCTGAGGGCCCAGATCTTATCGGGATATCGCGAATCGGGATTTCGCAAGTTCTGATGACGAGTTCTTTTGACTCCTCAATTCCCCGATCTCTGATTTTCCGATTGCGTTCTTCCTTTCGGGACTTTCCCGATTCATCTGATATATGCCACGCGTCCCAGCAGTTGGACGATCGTGATCTTTCCTCGCGATTTCGTGGTTTGATGTGTCTCGGACGTCTCGTCTCCAGGATCCGCGAAATGTCGATGCGCCGATGAGTCTCCCGATCTCGTCCACGTGTCTTCTCAAGATGGACGGCTGCGATCATTTATGGGGTTTTCACTACAAAGAAACACGATCTCTTGTCCTCAGGATTCGTGATTTGTCGAATCCCGATATGCCAATGGGGCTTTCCTTTTCGGACTTTTCCTGAGCCCTTGGATTTATGCCACGCGTCCTATAAAGATGGATGGTCCTGATTCAACCTCGGGATATCGCGACTTGCGATCAACTTCTCTATCAACTTGAAACCCCGAATGTCGAAACGCCAACGGTTTCCTCGATGTTCACCGCGTGTCCGGCCAAATGGACGGCTGAGATCTTATCGGTATTTCGCGTATCGCGATTTCATGACTTTCGAACTCATGTTGCGACGGTCTTTCAAAATCGCGAACTCTGAAATGCCGAAATTACGACACTCGGATCTGCTGCCACCTATCCTCTGAGATGAACAGCTCGCAAGTCCTCTCGGGATTTCGCGATATCGCATATCGAAGTTTTGGAGTGCAAGCCTTTTCTTGTCCAACTCTCGATTACCAATTTTGCGATGGAATAGGATCTCGCCACGTGTCTCTTGATGGATGGTCTAGATGATGTCAGGACTTCTCAAGTCAAAAGTTCTCATGTGCGCTCTAGAGGATTAAACCTCATGCACTTTCTCACTGATCCAACGGCTGTCGGGCCTCTACGCAAGATCAAACGGCTGAACTGCTTTCGCCTCTTCCACGCTCTTTTCGTCCCTTCATAATTGGTTTCCCACTCTGGATTCGTTCGCAGGATGAATCTTATGGCCGCAATGGTTGTTCCTTTCACCTGAGACACGTTCTTTACTCCTATGGAAGAAAGATTCGTGAACCTTTCAAAGATTTGAAAGAATTTCACGAGTTCTTCGTTTTCTGCTACAATCTTTGACAGATTTGAGCGAATTTCAAAAATCTTTAAACGATGTTTCCTTCTGCAGCAATGTTTAACGAATTTGAACAAATTCTTCGAGTTCTTTAAATGATCTTCCGTTCTGCAGCTCTTCTTCATCAATCTTTGACGATTCTTGAATAATGTGCAAGAATCTTTAAAGTTTCTTCTTTCTCGATCTCTGCTTCCTCGTTCTTTCGAGCGTAGTACGCTCTGCCTTATCGCGTGAGATTCTTACACTGATCTTTGAGCGTATGAGCAGACAGCCTCCTCATGGAAGTTTCTTGCGAGAATCTTTCGAGAGTATGACAGATGGCTCTCCAAACCTTGTGAAATAGACTGTGTTGTGTTCTCTCAAGATCCATGAAGCTCTGTGCTGTGTGGATCGAGTTGCTCTCCAATCTGTGTGAAGAGGCTTACTGCTGCAGCTCTTATACCATGATAAATTGTGAAGCAAGAGATGCGGAGAAAGAATAGAACAGTATATTGAAATGTATGAAGAAGTACTGAAGAAGTTCTGAGAAGATGTTACAATGCAATGGGAGATGGTTGAGCTAAATATGCTCAAGAAAGACAAAAATAGAAAGTACAACTGTCCAGTACAACTGACAGTGTACAGTCAGACTGTTGAGGTTACATTATATTTAATAGAAAAGAGATGGGGAGAATTGGCAATCCAATAAGACAATGGGAGGGTGTTGATGCATGATAATCCATACACATAAAGAGAAAGAGGATGAAGCATGATGGATTTATAAATGTATAGTCTAAATGTGGAGATACTATTTGGTTTGGATGACGTTCACACACCAGGGAGTAAATATGATTTCCTTTGTGTATTTGTAAAAAAGTGTCTGTGAAAGGGACAAATATTTAGGGTACCCAACGCACGTCACTCATGTTATAATACTCGTGAGTCGTATATTTAAGTCTATTAAGTGTCAATCATGTTATAATATTCTGTCGATTCATGGATTACATGTTTGCAAAGGAGCTAAATTGAATGTTTTATATTAGAAAGTATATTTTGGACAGGACCCTGTGAGTATTAATGTGAGGAAATTGTTATATCATAAAGAAACAAATTATATATATTTTTAAATTATATTTATATTTCAATGAATTTGTATTATACATTTTTATTTATTTGGTTTAAAATGGTTGAGTTAAAAATATTTCATCTAAATTTTATAAATTTAGTATTTTCTTTTTCAAGTAAAAAAAGCGGTTTCACTGCTTTTCTATTAAGAATCAAGTGAAACTTTCAAAAATACATGGTATGCTTACATTGTGCTTTGTCCCTATATTCCTCAAAACAAACTAAAGAGAAATCCATGAGTTCTTCTATACTTATCTTTGTCACAAAAAAACTAAAACATCCAGAATTTATAAATTTAGTTTTTACTTGAGATTAAAATTAACAATCAATTAAATTAAAGACAAAAGATTAAAAAGATTAAAAAGGCCTCATGAAGGTGAGTCAGTTTGAAAAAGAGAATGTTTCCTTGATATAAGGGGCCAAGAATGAACAATTAAGTTAAATACAAAAGATTAAAAGGAGTAAAGAAGGTAGTCTAATAGAGAATGCTTAATTCATTAGTGAACAATTAAGTTAAATACAAACAATTAAAAGGAGTAAAGAAGGTAGTCTAATAGAGAATGCTTAATTCATTGAAGGGGCCAGAATGAAGGGATAATTGAATTGTGGGAAGAAGAAGGATAATAGTAGAGGAAGATAGATTAAAGAGATAAGCTAATGTACTTGAAGACAAAAGTACAAAAAGCCATTGAGTTAATCCACACATGAGCACGAGATTGTTAATGAGCCAAATTCATATACAAAATACTATTAGTAAATAAGAATGCATCAAAATGTCATTTGAGACTCCATAGCCCCCCCTTATAATAATATTCTAGGCAATAATCAAATGTGAAGGAGTGGTGGTTTTGTCATTTGGGTTTCAAGGCAAAAAAATATTTCTTGTCTATGATGCATTGAATTTCTCTATAGCAGTTCACTAGTTTTGCATTTTTATATGAATAATAATCGCATTCTATTGCACTTATATTTCACTGGTTAAATGCCCATTTGATTATGTTATAGATTAATTTCCTAATTGTTGATTTATGGTGGGTATTCACCATCCTCTCTATAGTTTCTCTAATCGTTGGGTTAATCTAATCATTGTTCTTCCATTCTACAACATTTTACCTTTAATTAATTCACTAGCTAGAGTCCTTGTTGACCTCTATACATTTTGGGAGTGATTCTCCTTTAATTAATTATCTTGTGTGCATGTGCATTGGGTAACTACTGCAACACTCATGTCAATTGACCAAATCAATGGTTTTACATTCACCTATGGTTATTCCCTTCAAATTTCTCTATTTTAATACTTTGTGAAGTTACAACCATAACCAAACATTAACTACCACCTACATTTATGCATTTGAATTCTTAATTATTTGACTATATGAGAAATGGAAAGATGTGTGCAATTTATTAGGTGTTATAATGAACCTTCATATGTATGAACAAATTGATTAACATTTGAGTGTAGAGTTTGAACGTTCCAATATATAGATTTATGTAAATAGAGAATTTATATCATAGGACTAGATTTTTCATTCTACTTGAACATCTCATACCACTCAAGAAGCATAGTAGCTGCATGAAATTGACATGATCTTGCTAGTTGGGCGTAGCCACCCACATCATGTATTGACCAAAATATGCGTAATTGAGATGTCCTAACCAAACCCAAGCTAGGAACCTTAAACCATGTGAAATGTGAGAGTGTTCATTCCACTATTGGTGATGTTGCATCATCTCCACCCAACCATAGGAAACCTTCTATTTCCTCCCCCATGAAAAGAATACTTGAAAAACTAACTACCCAGCATGAGACCATGTTGTCATCCATTTAGGCTAACACATGCTATTCCATGAAGGTCATCTCACTAGTTTCCTAGACATTCACATATTTTTGATGCACTTATGAACACTATTTCCACAAAATCTTTTATAGGTGAAATTAGAGGGTTTAGAATTTTGGTTGGGAAAATCATTTCCATATAGGAGTGTGGTTGTACATAGTCCAAAATTTAATTAAAAAAAATCATCTCTAAAACCCTTAACACATCGAAATTTGTGAGGGTAGAGCAGGGACATCCATTTTTCATTGTAAAATTCAAACTAGACCCTACAAATCACCCTCATTCTCTGATAATGGAAATTATTCGAATGTATTTCACCCTGATTTTATGGAAATGGAATTTATTTGGAGGTATTTCACCCAGTAGAGTTCATGTGCACTATGTTTGAGTTTTTCATTTCCCAGGTTTCCTAGAATGGAATCTAAGAGGAGTCCTTGAGCAATGGGAGACTATTGCCCTCACTTAGTTGTAAACGATGTGAGATATCAATGTCAATTGGAAGGAGGGGATATATTATCAACTTCAATCCAACCAACTGCACCTATGATAGGGGTTGGTTGGTCGAATGAAAGAAAACCACTAACTAGTGTATTACAAATGGTACTAATTCGAGAATCAGATGAAGGACCATTACCCCTGCAACCTCATCAATGAGGAAACAAAGATAGCCATGAGGACCATATTGTAACAAAATGTTTCATGTTTTAATAAGGTTTGGTTGTATTGTTGAACTTTGCATATAAGGAAGAAGAAGGTTATTTACAAATTCTCAGAAATTATGCTTCCCATTTACTTAAGACAAGAAAAAGACCATACATATTTTTCTTTATGTTCTTGAGAAAATGTTTCATTGTATTTGTTTCTTCCATACCATCCCAATGGAAACCTATGTAGCATGTCACAAAAATGTTCAAACAACAGAGTTTCTTGTTCATCTCGTGCATTAGTTACTTCTTTTTGAAATTGTTTAATAATATTTCATATTTAGGTATATAAGAATCCCTTGGTATCGAACATATTCTATTATAAGGAAACCAAGAATTGATATACTAAGATTACTGGGCAAGACATAGGTATTACCAAAGATCTAACATAGTGGCAAAGACCAACATTAGGGTTAAGATGGATCACGATCAACTTAATATCCATCTATAAATGGTGATGAGTTTACTTATTTAATTGTCAATGCCTCTAATAAGATTGTCTCTATGGCCTTATACATTGGATAAACCGAGTTGGATCCACTTAGTCAATTGGTTCTTCAATTTAATTGGTTCTTCAATTTCTAGATCAGAAAGTAGATATGAGTAAATAAGATAAACTTAATCAATTGAAACCACTGCACGGTAAACTTAATACATTATCTTTAAAATTGAAGGATATGTATCTAGTGATGCACCCTAATAATATATTTTGAATTTAGTAGGATATACTATGTCGAACACCTTGGCTTGGTATATAGTGTTGATAATTATTTCTTATGGCATAGTTTATTCGATGCGACCTAAAAGAAAACTATGATGTTTCTCTTGGGTTTCTCATAGGATAAATGTTATCTTCTTCAACTCGAGTCTCAAAATTCTATACAAGTATATATAATACATTCATGTTCTTTCGTTAAAAAAATATTCCTATGGAAACTCAATACAAGAATTTACAAAATAAAACTAAAATTCTAAATTACAATGGAATTTGGGTCACTTGTTACTATAGGCTTTAATAGTATGCCAAGTGGCAGATTTGAAAAGTAGTAACATAAATACTTGGAATGTTATAGTTTATTTTTTAAAGGCCAAATTACTTACGGAAATTCAATTAAATATTTCCATAAATATTCTTTTGATTTATGACATGAGACAATGAATTAGGCCTTTTTAACTTGGAAAATTTGTGAAATGATAATTGGATAAAATTTTCATTTTCTCAGATTTTGTATTACTTCCTGGTTGCATTATAATTTGTGTAAATATTTTAATTTGAATATTTTAATAATTAAATGTTGGTGATCTTTGTTGTTAGGATTAGTTCATTATTAAGAATAGAGAGAATATGAATGACTTCACTTATGTCGAAAATGTTGTCCCTGCCCACATGTGTGCAGAGAAAACACTAGATTGTGTAGAGCATGATGCAACAACGAAGGTATGTCCATATTGTAACTAATGCTCTAGTTTATTATAGGGAAAATAATAAAGTAAATAACTTTCACTGCAACTTTAAGTAAATAGCATTATAAAGTAAATAGTTTAATTCTTACTCTATGTCCATATTGTAACTAATGCTCTAGTTTATTATAGGGAAAATAATAAAGAAAATAACTTTCATTGTAGTTTTACTTTAGTATTATAAAGTACATAGTTTAATTCTTACTCTAGTATTATAAAGTAAATAGTTTAATTTCTTGGTTTACTGTAGAATTATTTTTATTTTTATTTTCTAGCATGTTTTACATGTGAGACTAGTTTATGGTTTAAGAAACGACTACCTTGGGGCATTTAAGTCGTCAAAATAACTCGGATATTGCACCTATCCTGGGCCACACCATCCCTTAACATGGATGGAGTGTTTTGGGTGTCTCCTCCCGACTACCATGAGTTTCAAACATTGGTTTCCTTACAAAACAAAACCCTTCGAAATCCAACCGCACTAGCGAGATTTGACCACGACATGCTTATTACCTAACCAACATGGAAACCATAAAATTCCTAGAATTCTTGTTGTTGATATTAGAAGGGTTGGGATCTAAAAAAGGTACCTTTGGAACTATGAGTTTTCTTACCAGTATTGGTTAACATAAATGATTTTAGTTTCATTTTTCTTCTATGAGAGTCATTTCTAATAAAATAATTTATCTACTATATTAAAAAATATTAACTCTTCTATAATGAAAATCTATGTTTCAGATGTATCTGGAACACTTCTATTCATTTTGTGAGGACATACACGTTTTTTTAGTAACTAAGCTTGTAATTCAACTTACACCTGAGACATGCCTTAGATATCTCTATTAACTGAATTTATCCATCTTAAAAATGATTTATAAGGTGAAAGATTCTTGATCTTAAAATTGTAAGAGAGTGAGTGGTGGTGATATTTAATATGGTTTTATCCATCAAGAGTTTAAAACCTAGGTCTTCATGAACTAAAATATGAAATTGGAGAAAGAAGTTGTTTTTCCACTGAGTAACTTCAAATATGGAGATTCTCATTTGAAATCAAACTGAATGTAAAATTCAACAATAACATAAACTTAATGGAATCATAGCTAAGTATGAAAATGGTATGAATCATGAAGAACCTTCAATCATGAAATCAAATTGATTCATTGTTTGAAAATTGGAGTTGTATTATCATAGATAAGTATTTGTGTTAGAGTAACCTTAGAATTATGATTAATTTCTCGAGATGCAAACTAACTGTTGAAACTTAATGGCACATATTTCACATAATATCAATGTTGGATTCATTTATGCAGTGACAAAGTAGTACTATCAAGATCCATTCTTATTATTTAACAATACCTAATTAAAATGTATATTATCAACGATAGAAATTTGATAGAAATGAAGTAAGATGTACTTGAGACCCAATATGTTGCACCAACCCATCCTATAATATATCTATTGTCTCTTTATTTTATCAACTTATGTTGTAACAACAACATTTGTCTCTCTCAATCCATCACACAGGTTTTTAAATTATATGTTACATTATGATTGTGGACTAAAATCCATTCCTTTCACATTTCCACAAGTTTGGTTTCTAACTTAATCATGTTTACTTCCATCATGTGACAAACCTGGAAAACATGATTATTGGAATAGTATATGAACCTAGCGGTAATGTAAAAAAATTCTTTTGAAGTATATGCAATGTGCATACAATTTTATGACACACATTAATGATGGTATCTTCTTTTGTACATTGTTTGTTTAAAGTATCATTTCATGCTAGGTGTCACATCCCCACAAAATGCCTATCGGAATCTTGTGATCTTGCACCTATTAAGGGTGTACGACACTATGACAATTATCACTTGGCTACATGGAAACACCAAGGATACTTCATCTTGAATATTCCCCTTCACATAGAGCATACCCATACTCCATTCTAGGCTATAGGCGAGTTACAATCCTACTCTAGTGAAACTCACTTGTATACTTCGAAAATTTGTTAACAACTTAACACTTAGTCATTTAAGCATACGTCCATGAAATGAAGAGGACAGTTGTGAAACAAAAAAGAGACATAGAAATATAGTGTGGGTGGAACAAAAAGTGCCTAACACTGGGATAAGTCTTATTATTGTGAAACAATTAGAATATGAACACTAAGAGATCAATTTACAACTTGGGAAGAGTCACACGACTCGCCTCACCTAACCAAGACACTCATACACATATTCGTCACACCAAAACTCATTTATCACAAAAAAATTTGCAAATCCTCTAGTGCACCCCAAACATGCTTACACCTTAGACTCGCCATCTCTTATATGTCACAAGAATTCATAAAGAAATGTAGTTTTGTTTCATAACATACCTCACCCAGACCTACAAAAAGACTTCCCCAACTCCAAAGTCACCGTTCTTACTGCTAGACTCAACCCAAAGAAAGTCGCCCCAAATATGTCCACAAAATCACCTCAAGGCAGCACAAGTCCTCCCATGTCGAGTGAATTGGAAAATTTAGGGAGCTCTCCCCTCCTTGCCCAAATCTATTGCATAAACTCATAGTTGATCTTTTCCTCTTCACTTTATCTCTACCTTGTTGGTTGTGAACCTTGTGATCGTATAATGACTCCAAACGTTGTTAGAAAACCAGGACTGTGGAGCAATAAAATAAAACAAATGCGGAAATAAAACATAGAAGATACACAATACAAGAGAGACACAGATTTACGTGGTTCACCTAGTGTGGGCTACTTCCACCATAGAAATTACCAGGTCCTTTCTTTATTATTATCCAACAAAATGAAGGGATACAACCTACAGCAAAACCCACTGTAACTTCCTCTTCTTTCTCTCATAGTCTCCTCTCTCAGAATACAATATTTGCCAACCTACATAGCCACAATACATTTCCCTCATAAAAGAGGGTTTCCTTCTAGGGGAAAAAACCCTAACATAATCTCTATCATTAGATCTGTGACCTTATAATGAACGGTCCAGATTTATAATGAAATTACAATATACTTTTACAAGGCAATTTTTTCTTTGGGGGCTTCGCCCCCAAGCCCCCAGAACCCCCGGCCGGCGGGATAGCCCCCCCGGACCCCGCAGAGGGGGTACCCCCCTTCTGCAGTCCCCCACGTGGAAGAGTGTACATACTTCTAGGGTGTAAATACTTCATGGGGTATAAACACGACTGAAAGTAAAAGACCTATAAATCAGGAAGATAATCAGGCTCCACAACCAACAATCTCCCACTTGGAGACTGACCTCAACAACTCCACCGCTGCTGTATATGCTGGACTCTAAACCTTCTTGAACCTGGAAAATTTCTCATCTTCGTCTTCATTCTTGAAGACCAACTGAAACTAAGCAAGAATTTAGTTTCTCCCTAGTTACTCCCTTTGTTAACATGTCTGCAGGATTCTGGCTAGTGTGTATCTTTTCCAGTTTCAATTGTCCATCTTCCAAAGCGGATCGTATGAAGTGGTACCTCAACTGTATATGCTTAGTCTTCGAATGGAAGGCTGAGTTCTTTGCAAGGTGAATGGCACTCTGACTGTCACAGTACAACCTGTTGTTCTCCTGCTTCTTTCCCAATTCCTCCATAAACCT
>ML777129.1:257271-278985 GCA_009831015.1 Picea engelmannii | reverse complement strand
GCCCTAACCTCATCATCAAAGTCCACTTTTACAGAACTTAGTTGATTAGTAACCATATTAAATTCATTTAAATGATCTGCAACAGACCCACCTTCCGACATCTTCATATTAAATAATATCTTCATTAGAAATACCTTATTGGATGCCGAGGTTTTTTCATACAATTTGGCCAACGCATCCATCAAACCCTTCGTTGTCTTTTCTTTCGAGATATTGAAAGCCACTGACACTTCCAGGCTCAGCCGTATCGTTCCTAAAGCCTTTTTGTCAAGAATCTCCCATTCTTCATCCTTCATGGCCGTCGGCTTCTTTGCTACTCTGCTCAATGGTAGGAATAGATCCTTCTGATATAAATAATCTTCCATCTGCATCTTCCATAACTGGTAGTTTTGGCCGTTAAATTTCTTGACCCTAAACTTTCCATCTTCCTACATTTCTCCCACTCGAACCAGGAACCCTCTTTTCCTGCAAGTTACCTTACACTCTGATACCAGTTGTTAGAAAAACAGGACTGCAGAGAAATAAAATAAAACAAATGCAGAAATAAAACATATAAGATACACAATACAAGAGAGACATAGATTTACATGGTTCAGCCAGTGTGGGCTACGTCCACCAGAGAAATTGCCAGGTCCTTTCGTTATTATTATCCAGCAAAATGAAGGGATACAACCTACAGCAAAACCCACTGTAACTTCCTCTTCTTTCTCTCACAGTCTCCTCTCTCAGAATACAATACTTACCAACCTACATATCCATAATACATTTCCCTCATAAAAGAGGGTTGCCTTCTAGGGCAAAAAACCCTAACATAATCTCTATCGTTAGATCTACGACCTTATAATGAACGGTCCAGATTTACAATGAAATTACAATATACTTTTACAAGGAAATTTTTTCTTCCAAGGCTTCACCCCCAAACCCCCATAGGGGGATGCTGCCCCCAAACCCCCACTGGGGGCCCGCTTGCCCCCAGACCCCCCAGCCGAGGGAATAGCCCCCTCGGACCCCGCAGAGGGGGTACCCCCCTTCTGCACTCCCCCGCGTGGAAGAGTGTACATACTTATGGGGTGTAAATACTTCATGGGGTATAAACACGGCTGCAAGTAAAAGACCTCTAAATAAGGAAGATAATCAGGCTCCACAACCAAAAAACGTGACCTTTGTCAATCATCACATCCTTTGGGTGTTTCATGCCCCTTTGTGATCCATCCCACCAAAACAAATTGATGTGTCCCTTTGTGGAACTAGTGCACCCAAATGAACCCATGCACTAATCAACCTTCGCATCCCTTGGGATCAGCATGAACCAACCTTGGTGTTCTCCTCATGCTGATGCACCCCAATCTATTTGGTGTGCCCCTTTTGTTGGTTGTTTTTTCTTGATTCTTCACCTCATGCTTGGGAATTCCCCTTAGTGTGTTCACACACCCAAGGTTACCACTTTCCAAACTAGTGTGACTCTTGGGTGCCGCAACAACCCAAAATTCCATTTCATTGAGGACTTTGGAGAGGCTTCCCATGCCCTTCTAGCCCAGTACCTTAAATCATCCCCCACATCAATTCGTTGTTGTCCCCAAAAACATCCCCAAAATATGTGATCTCCAAGACTCTTCCTAAACATGTTTCTCCATTGCAAGTAATTTTTCTAGAAACCCCAATTTTCATGCCAACTGGAAACACCAAATTCTGCCAAAGTGGAAACCCCAAGTTTCCAACTCACACTACAATCAACTACAACCTACACAATCATCCAAACTTCCCTTCTCCCAAAGTTATGTGAAACCAATTTGTTCGTTGCATTGGAAATATGTCTCTTCCCCAACTTTGTCCACAATGCCAAAGCTTCTATTATACTACTGCAACAATCACACTATGTTCTACTGTTTATTTTGTTTCCTCAACCACTGGTGCAACCTCATGAAAAAATTCTAAGTGTTGAACTCCCATTAATTTTTGTTGTGCCCTACATCATCCAACTATGTCATGTCTCTTCACATTGCACATATCAAGTCCTACACTATTTGGGTGATCAATCCAACTATTGTGTCCAAGTATTGAGATGTTCCTCTCGATTCTTGAACTTAGTTGTTTCTTTACACATCTATATCACTGCATCCAAATCCAAATATTAAGGAAAGGGTCCATCCTTGCCTCCCTGTTGCCACATTCAATCTTCATTAAGGAGATCATCCTTAATTTCTGAGTTATTTTCCTCCAAAATTACTATTGCATCTATACTCTCAACCCCTTTTTCAAGTTTTTCTTTCCTAATTCATGAAATAGGTGAATGGCCAGTCAAACCGTCACACTTCTTGAGTTTACACACCCTCATGCAGAAACTAGCCACTTCCTTTCACAATTCGGTTCATCTACACAAATCCTCGGATAAAGGCAAGGTCACCCCTCACCTTCATGCACTATGAAGTCACCACAAAACAAAGTCATCTACAAAACCTTAACTCCATTCTCCACCTCATGGCACATTTAACCAATCTTCTACACATAGTCTGCTTCACATCCAAGTCTGCAAAGAGTCAAGGGAAATCACCATGCATCTCCACACATCCAACCAAATATTCCCTTCTGACTCAAACTATGATCAATTCCACAAGTCTATCTTCCTTGGTCAAATTCTCCCCATCTTAATCTATGTTTGCAAATGCAAAACATCCCATATGCACCAACAAATTCATGTCCAAACTTCCTTTTCCCCACTATTTCATCACCCGACCATGTTGTTTTGTATATCTCTCTATTTATTGGAATGGTTGGGCATCACCCTCAACCATACTTTCCAAAGTAAGAGGAATTCCCATGCCCAAGTAATTTCTCCATGTTGAAATCTACATATCTGCACAATCCTCCAAACAAAGGAAAGTCATCAACTCACCTCCTTTTGTTGATTCACCTCTTCGCAAATCAATGTATGTGATGAGTGTATCCAACACACCTAAACTCCTCAAAATGTCCCAATGAAATATCCAAAGTGTTCAAGGTAGAACTTACATGCCTTCGCATGTCATAGCCAATGCTTCATACAACCTCAACCAATGACCCACCTATATCTCTTAGTCATCACACAATCATCTACAATTCACCAAGGTATGTTCTTCCTCATAGAAAAGGTGAGAGAACACCATCCAAGTCACTTGGTCTGTGTTCTTCCCCTTCAAGTTGATTACCAAAAATTCTTGGTTGTTTTTGTTTTTGACTCCATCCATCTCTTAGAACATAACTTCCTTGTGCCTCCTGCAAGTGTCCAAACTCTTTCACTATAATTGTGAATGTCAGGTCATGGCATGACCCAACAAATCTGGCTAAGGTACCAACACACTAAGGTACCTCATCCAATAGTTAGGAAAATCCTTAAGTCACCTCTAGAGTTGCATTGAAATGTTCCTAAGTCTGCCATAGGACTCATCCAAGTAGGTCACCCTAAGCTCTCCACACATTCACCCAATCAAGGAGTCCCAAAATACTACATGGATTTCAATATGCACCACATGAATGACCCTAAAGTATGCCATTTTTCACCATGGAAATGGATTACACTTGAACAACCAATTCATCCAACTTCCCTTCAAAAAACTTGCCACAATACTTAGGAAATGAAAGAAATCAAAATTGACCATACATTTCCCAATGACATCATTTGCTACACCCATGGTTCAAGTATACTTTCCTAGACCTTCACTTTCCCAAGTCACTAACTCTCTACATGGAATCCTTTGAATCACCATATGAAAATCCATAAACTTGCATAACACCTTCATGATGATATGAGTGTCCCTAATATGGAAAATGGATTCATGTTCCATGTAGTTATGTTTGAGCTCTATCAGTGTCAACTTCTCTACGATCTATGGTGTGTCCAATAATGCTGGGAAGTATGGTCAAAGGAGGTCCACATTGAATACTGGGTGTAGGCCAAGGAAAGGGGGAATACTTAGCTTAAAATAATTGTCACCTAGAGCCTTGACGATGGTGTAAGGTCAATAGAAAATTTTATGAAGCTTCCAATGTGTTCCTGTAAGGCACTCTTTCTGCAAATGCAACCAAACCTTGTCTCCCACCTGAAACTTTTGCAACACTTGGTCTTGATCATGGAGTTCTTTGTATGTAGCATTAGATTTATGTAAAATATCATGGAATGATTGTCATATGTGTTGAATATGTTCAATAAAATTGGTGGCTTTGTCAGCCTAGGATTGAGCATGGGATGATTCTTCCAGTGTGGATTCGAGGGGAAGCACGACATCAATGAGACCCAATGGTTGAAATATCAACCCCAATTGAAAGGGATTATAGTCAGTTGAGCTATGAAGGGATCTATTGTAGTTGTGTTGAACATAAAGGAGGCTCTCATCCCATGTCTATGGATGTTTGTAGTTGTACAAGCATAATATATGAATGATCATTATGTTTACGACCTCTATCTATTCATTAGTTTTTGGGTGGAAGGAAGTGTATTTGGTGATATTGGTGTCAAACAATGATGAGAGGCTAGACCAGAATGTGATTAGGAACATTTTCTATTGATCTCATATGATTGTATGTGGTATCCCAAAGTGTACCCATTGGTGTTCGAAGAATATCTTGGTAGTGGCCTCCACTGTGATATTCTTCTTACAGGATGTTAGGATGGCCATCTTAGAAAACTGATCAACCACCACAAAAACAAAGTCATTTACCTTATTGATTGAAGGAAGGCCTGACATGTAGTACATTGATATGGATTCTCATGTCCTGTCAGGAGTAGGAAGAGGGGTGTACAAGACTTGCTTATTAGTGGCTAGTTTTGAAATGGTGCAAGAAGTGCGAGACCTAATATACTTGTTGATGTCCTAGTGAATTTTTGAGAAATATAAATTATTTTGTAGTACTGCCACAGTGTTTTCCATGCCAAAATGTCATGCCATACATGAAGGAACACATAGGTGGATGACATGGAATAACATTCCATCCTAAAGATGAAAGTTAGTAATATTCTTTCATGTTCCCAACATCTGGTAAGTGGTAGTGAAGTCAGGATTGATCTTGTATTGTTGGGGCCACTCAAATGCTTGATGATCACACAAGTGGAGCACCATGGTTAAGGTTACAACTAGAGGTCAACTGAAGTATTCGGTGACACCATTGGTGCTCCCTTTCTTATATGTGATGTTTATATGGAATCGCTGCAACTATGTTGACCACCTTTTATGGTGGTCATTTTGTAACCTTGTGTCTACATGAACTGTAGAGGCTTCTGATCAGTGTGGATGATTGTCTCCTTCTCGAGAATTTAGTGATTCGATTGTCGACATGCTTGTACAATGGAATACATTTCTTTTTCATAGGTGGGGTACTTACATATGAAATATGATAGTGTCTCACTATGATATTCCACTGGATGACCATGTTGAGTGGGGAATTATCCCATGTCATAGTATGAGGCATCGATATTAATATCAAAAGGTTGTTGCATATCAAGTAAGGAGAGTACTGGATATAAGAACAAGCAATGTTTCAAATCATCAAATGGTTTATGTTGTGACTTCCCCCACATGAACTTTACCTTGCCACCACCCTTGGTCACTTGGTTGAGGGCCCATGCAATATGGGAGAATCCAAACATGATCTTGCGATATAATTTAGAAATTCCTAAAAAACTTTGAAGTTTAGTTAGTTTGGTTAGGTCTATCCAGTCAAGAGTTACTTGGATCTTGGCTAGATACACATGCAGACCATGTTTATCAACAATGTAGCCTAGGTATTGGAGAATGTTCATGCCGAAGGAACATTTTTCCAAGTTAACATATAGCTTATGTTTTTGCAGAGTGTGAAGGACCTATTGAATATGTCTCAAGTGCTCTTCCCAATTCTTCTTGAAGATGATGATATCATCTAGATATACCACCAAAAAATAATTGGTGAAAGGATCCAATATATCATCCATCAATCTCATGAAAGTCATTGGAGCATTTTTCAAACCAAATGACATGACTAGCCATTTCAATAGACCTTGTTTGGACTTGAAAGCATTCTTCTATACATTATTTTTTTCTATTGGGACCTAGTGGTAGCCATACTTAAGGTCAATCTTATTGAAAAGCTTGGATCCCTTGAGTTGGTCAAAATATTCGTCAATCTGGTGGATTGGGTATTGGTTACTGGCTGTGATTTTGTTTAGAGACCTGTAATCAATGCAGATTCACCAAGTCCAATCTTACTTTTGCACGAGTACAATTTGGCTCCCACAAGGTTAGGAGCAATGTTATATGTACCCATGGGGTATAAGTGCACCAGGGGTTAGATTGATTGAACGTTTCACCTGACAGTATAGTGGTACCTTGGTGGGTGAGGAGAATGTCTTTGTATTATTCCACGATCTTGTCCACCTACTTCTACTAGGTGGAGAGGCCTTATACAGAGGCCATGGATTTTGCTATGAACTTTTGTTTACTTTGAGAGTGAATCATGAAGAAGACAAATTTCCTAGTCTGGGAAATGACCTTCCTGCGTTGCTTAATAGAGATCAAAGAAATGGGGGTATGCATAGCTTCCTCTGGTATCCTATACAATTATATACCCAAAGTAATAATAAAACTACAAGGTCTAGAATCATATACAACATGTCATTTCCACAAGTATGGTTGGCCTAAAATAACATCACGAACATCAAGAAGGGAAATATTACACAATAACTCATACTAGAATGGATTGATGTTGTAGGGAGGACAACATTGTTGGTTGATGCAAAGATATCTTCCTTGGTGGAGCAACCCAATGGCGTAGAGCTGCGGGTATGGTGTCATCGACAGGTTCAACTACTTGACGACCTATGCTAATATTATATTCTTTTGAATTCCTCTATACACAAGGAAATGCAGAGGAGCACCCTTCACCCACATCTGTGAGTGAAAAAGGAGTTCACCTTCCTATGGTTCTTCTGATTCACTCGGCTAGACCTTGGTGGTATCGATAGTGGCACTGAGTTTTGCATCAATTATCTGCTTCCCCTTGTCTATATTTGATTCAGATTTGAAACCTACCTCTGACTCTGAGGCCTTAATCTCAGCCACCAATGATTGACTCAAGAAACATTCATCAGTGTTATGCTAGGGGATTTTATGGAATTCAGACAACTTCCTAGTGTCTTTATTCTTCTTCTCATTACCCTTCTTTGTTTGTGGCTTGGACTAGTTGTCATGAGGGTGTCCACCCTTGCTCTTTACATTGTTATTTGGGTTGGGGTCCCCTTTTCCTTGCTTCTGCTGTGAGTAATTTTTATATCCAAACTCCTGCTTCTTCCATTTAAATTTCTTCTATATTTTGACAGCACAACGAAAAGTCGCACCCAGTTATGAGATTTATAGAAACTCCATTTATGTTCGGATTTATCTATGGATAGAGATATGGTACTCAAGCATCAGATGTTGTTTGGAGTCTTTGATACCCAACATGGTGCGCAAGGTATGGAAGATATTTGTGAACTATGGTACTATTTGGTCCCTTTCGTATCATAGTGTGGTCCATATTTTATACTAGTCATCATAGATTCCAATAGGGTAGTATTGTTCCTTAATAACAACTGTAAAAGAATGCCAAGTGGGTGTGACCAAAAATATTACAGATTCCTGAGTGGCCTTTTTCTCATAGTAAGTCTCCCACCAATCCTTAAAATGGCGGACAACCTTAAGGAGTGAAAAGATAATATTTTATCTATCAAAAAAATTATGGACCAAAAAATACCCTTCTAGAAGATTCAACCATTTATCTACAACATATGCATCGATCTGTCCTTCAAAAAGTGGGATACCAAAATTGACTTGTAACTTGAAGCTAGAGGCACCTGCAAAGTGGCCCTTGATGAATATGATTTCCCTATTGGCAATTGACAAAGGATTTGTGCAAAGGTATCCACCATCTCGTTCCTTTTTTGTGTGAGGGATTCCTCGAGCAATAGTTTAAAATGATCTCCTACTCCATCGTCTCTATTTTATTCGGCCATTGGAGGCCTTTGTGATCAACGAGGACTGTCTTGCGAGGGATCAACTACTTCAAGTCCAAAATCCTTGTACGGTGAACTCATCGGGTACATGCACATAAAAACATATAAAGAGAAGACCACTCAGATACCACTAGTCCATATTTATAAATGGAACGAAATGAAATACATACATAAAGAAAATAAAAATACAAAGATACATTAAAACTTGACTTCTATTAATAAAGAGAACCTCCTGAAACTGTAAAAATGCAGACTGAAACAAACTTGCTCGAATGGTGGTATATTATCGCTAAGAAGATATGTGATGACTACACTGATTCACAATAATATTAGTACAATGAGTCTCAAAAGGCATTTTTAACATAAAACATAAATGATAAAAAACTAAACATGCAAAACCCTAACTGTGGGAGATGAAACACCAAAAGGTTTGTGGGCCCTGATGAGGTAGTTGATACGTTAACTTCCCAAGGGCATACATTTTGCAGATGATCTCTATTTGGGGTGCTCGACACACCATTAGAATGGTATAGGAATGGAGTACATATTCCGTTAAGCTTGGCATTTTCCTTTGGATACATATTAGGCATTGTCGAGCCTAAAAAACATCGTTTAGGGCCTCAAAATGACCTCGAAAGTTTGGGACCAGAGAAAATATTAAAAAAATTCCAAAATGGAAATTGTTCTTTGAAACATTGGAATATATGGGTGGACACCGATATCCACTTGGATTATCCAAATACCTTGTTTTGAAGCTGCTCTAGGTCACATAAAGTCATCCAACTCACCTAAGTGCTTCACCTTGTTGCAACCTATAATTTCTCCCCTTCATGATCACTTCTTTGATCACCCTTTGCAATCATTTCTACTATCAACCTCTACACTCACTTCTACAGTTATATCTATGACAATTCCTTCATTCGTCTACCTTTCCCAAGTGCTCAATTCACCCCATGAACCCTTCAGTTGGTATATCGAAGTGTTTGCAAACTTTTTTCACTTACTTCCATCGCAAATCAAACAAACCAAGTCTACTCCAAGACTATCTCTACAAAAATTGAGTCCAACTTAGTGAACCTTCACTAAGGTTGTTCCCAAATTGTCTTTGCAATCAAATCTACGACAAGTCCTATGATGAAATCCGTGATGAGTTCTATGACCACCCACCCTGCACAAGTGCTTCGTTTCACCACAAACTCTGCTCTTGGTATATATAGGGACTATGCCCAAATCAACCTTACATTGCATTGTCAACAAGAACCTCTAGTTTAAGTATGTTGCAAAGTCTCTTTGATGAACTAATTTGCTCCATTGAATTGTACACCAATTTTGTGAATGTTCTGAGTTAAATTTCTTTGCAACGAACCATGATACCAATTGCAATGCATATCAACAAAATTGTTATGATTGTGATAGTGTTAATGAGACAAATATTCTCTGATACCATCTATATTCAATATAGTGGTGAAGAGATCATGAACCCTTGTTCAAAATATGCAATGAACAAGCTCTGATACCATCTGTCACATCACCATAGGATGTCTGCCCGTATCTTGTGATCATGAGCTTGTTGAGGGAATGCAACACTGCGATGGTTCTCATTGGTGTACATGGAAACACCAAGGATACTTCATCCAGACTATTCCTCTTCACATTCAACATACCCATACTTTATTCTAGGCTATGGGTGAGTCACACTCATACTCTAGTGCAACTCACTTGTATACTTAGACAATTTGTTAAGAACTTAACACTTAGTCATTTAAGCATAAATCCATGAAACGAAGACAACACTTGTGAAATAAACAAGAGACACACAAACATAGTCCAGTCAACACAAAATGTGTTGAACACCTAGCTAAGTATTATTATTGCAAAAAGGTTCCAATATGAGCACTACCGACTTTATTTATAACTTGGGCAGAGTCACATGACTCATCTCACCTCACGAAGACATTCATGCACATATTTTTCAAAACACGTTTATTAGAACAAAATTCACAACTCCTATGGTGCACCCCAAATGTGCATCCCTCTTAGACTCACTATCTTTTTTTATGTTGCAAGTCTTCCCACATACGCGTGGCTCTGTCTCATATCATGCCTCAGCCAGATCTATGATAAGACTTACCCAACTCCAAATTCAGCCTGTCTATTGTTGGACTCATTCCAAAAAAGGTCTTCCTAACTTTTTCCATATAATCAACTTAAGGCAGCACAAGTCCTCCCATGTGGAGAGAATTGGACTCTTGAGGGAGCTCACCCCTCCTTGTCCAAATATACCACAGAACCTCAGAGTTGATATTGTCCTCTTCACTTGTTCTCTTCCTTTTTAGTTGTGTTTCTTCTTGATGCATATCCCCTTCCATCCTAGGGATTCTGCAACCTATCGATCAAGGATCTTCAAAACACTCAAGCCAAATCAACTTTTCAGGCCTTCAATAGACCCCAAACAATTGGCACACAGGTCCTTTTGATGTTACCTACAGATTCAGATTTCCCACAACCCTGCTTTCTAGCGTTTTTGGCAACACCAATTTGCGGGTACTGGCTCTCATGCTAGACTCCCTCTCCAATATGATCACGGGCTATGAATGTGGTTGAGTTCTCTTCGTAACTTCAACTTCAGTGATTTTACAACCTCCACCCTTGTTTCCTTCCGAAACACTTTTTGCCGAAATACGTGGATAAATGTCGTGTGTCCTCCTGTATCTGACGGTCCGACTCTAATTCAAACTTTGCGACCTCACAAACATTTCTCTTGATCCACATAATCATTGAAAATCCACCTCCTAAAATCTCCAATCCACTTCTATGTGTCCTCATCACAACAAACAACTAGTATCACTTCATGAATTCATGACTTCGGTGATCCCTCACTCTTAAAACACTTTTGTGCCTTTGAACCACGAAGTGCCCAAGGATTTTCATAGCTAATATTCGTGCAAATCACCCAGATCTGATGGTCTGGAACAATTCTTCTCCCTCCTGGACAGATCTTGCGTCAATTTGGAGTATCTTCAAGGGCTCCTCCCTATTGAATGATTCTCACCCCTATCTCTTATGAGCTTTTCCTTTCTCGAAACCTTTAACTACACTGAGTGTTTCATCAACACTTAGTTGAAGCTTACCCTGTGCAAACCTTGCAATGGGTTTTCCTCCACAACTTATCTTCTTATGGATGACTACGCACACCTTGCGATAGTTCTTCACACTCTTCTTCAAACAAGCTTACACCACTCCTCTTGAGCTCATGATTCAAAAGACTCTATCATGCACTTCTTACAGACATTATTCACTCTTTGCATACAAAGCTCCAAGTTATCTCTCTTGGACTTGTTCCTCCTCAACACTATGAAATTCTCAGAATGACTCCTTCGATACTTAGCCAAGTATCGACCTTGGGCACACCTTGCAAAAAACTTCTATTAACTTGACTCTTAACGGGTGACTGTACACTCCTTGCAACAATCCTTCCATGAATCAATTGTTCCTCCTAAACAATATGGCTCTGAGGATGTTTCTTCCTATGCACACCTTCAAGATATCCCTCTTGAATTTATGAGTCAAAACAGACTCTGTCAACGCACACCTTGTGGACTCTTATGCACTCCTTGTATACACAATTTTCATGTTATCTCTTCTGAGCTTCTGATTCGAAACATACTTTGTCAACACACACCTTTTGGACACTTATGCACTGTTTGGAGATGCTCATAGAAGATAAACAATTGAAACTTATCTAATATCTCACATATTCATACATTCAACCATGTAAATGCATTCATAACATAAGAACAAGAAATAACAGAGAATTGGAAATTTACAGAAAGCCTACCATTCATTTATTCAGATAGAAACATCAAAAAGAACACCAGAAATTTGGAACAATGCTTCTCTATTATATTCATTCAAATTTTATATGTACATGGACTCATACATTCTCTTCAACAACCCTTAACTAAAATTCAACAATAATCTCAACTTCACAACAACAACTTTCAGCAGCCTCATTTTGGAAAAAACACATTTATTTATACAAGAGGGTCTGACTACCTTAGTGTTATCCTATCGAAATAAAATCTTTCAACTACTAAGGATTTGTTACAATAAATGTTTGTGACATACATATAACTTTAAATGCATCGAATCTATACTGCAAGCATATTTATTATAGAAAATACATTCCCCAATGATCTCATGTGATCATCCATCTATAAAACATTTAAGAAGTTCTTAAATCATAGTCTTTTCAGGATTTTTGATGATATGGACCTCTTAAATTCAAAATCATCACGTCAAAATGTGTGCTAGTGCGTCAAACTGTCTTCCACTCATGCTTTGTTGGCGATGCTCCTGCATCATAATCCTCTAGCTAAAAATTCATGGACTCATCTCCATGAGATCCTCAATGATCTTCCATGCTTTTGATTATTTGCCTCATTTACCCAACTGACATCTTCTATTGGGTGTCCTTTACATTTTACTAGATACTCAAAATAAGGCTTTCTCCTGGTCTTCTTACCAATCATTTGATATATGATATTCTCCATATGCGACTTTTCTGATACATGCCTCTGCTTCTCCCACTCAATTTGTTTATGATATTCTAATTCTATGGTGTCATATTCCTTGTAAGGATATAGGTCTGAAATGTTGAATATGGGATATATACCCACGTCTTTCGGAAGCTCTATCTCATAAGCATTTTCGTCAAATTTTCTTAGGATCTTGCATGGTCCTATCTTCTTCAGCTTCAGTTTGTTATATGTTCCCCTTGGAAACATTTCATTCCTGATATGTGCTATAACTTTAACTCCCACTTCAAATTGAAGTTCTGCCCTATGTTGATCAACTCTTCTTTTATATTCTCTACTATTGTTCTGCAACTGCTCTTTGATCTGATTATGAAGCTTCTGCATTTCTCCAATGAAGTCTCTTGCTCCAGTGCTTCTAAATTAATTCTACTCCAGATCTATCAACTCTGATATGTCCCTTGGCTTCATCCCATATAACATCTGTAATGGGCTCTTTCCTATACTTTTTTTTTGTGAGTCAGTATATGAAAACTCTGATTGTGTCAGAATTTGATCCAACTAGCTATGATGTTCAGTGACCAAACTCCTCAACAAATTTCCTAAACTTTTATTTACCACCTCAGTCTGTCTATCCATTTGATGGTGATATGTTGAACTAAAAGAATGTTTTGTCCGCATATTCTTCCATAATCTTCTCCAGAAATGACCAACAAATTTAGTGTCTCTATTTGAGACAACACTCTTAAGCAACCCATGAAGTCTCACAACTTCCTTGAAAAAAATTTTGCAATGTGCATTGCATCATTAGTTTTCTAGCATGGGATAAAGTCTTCCATCTTTAAAAATCTATCAAATACCACAAATATGGAATCACTCTCTCTTTGTGTCCTTGGAAATCCCAACACAAAATCCCTTCTTATTGCATCCCAAGGCCTATCTGGAATAGGCAAAGGTCGATACAATCCATTGTTCTCTCTCTTTCCTTTTACATACTAGAAAATATTACATTTGTTTACACATTTCGTCACCTCTTCCCTCATGCCTAGCAAACAGTATGAACTGTTCAACTGTGCAAATGTCTTTTCATGGCCAAAATGTCTTGCTAGACCTCCACTATGTTTTTCCTTCATCATATTTTCTCTCATCGAGCACTTTGGTATGCACAACTGGAAAACTTTAAACAACAATACATCTTGAATTAGGTACTCTATCCACTAACTTCTATCTCTGAGCACATGATTTTCACATGCTTCATATTCCTCTTCAAAATCTGGGTCATCACAATACATCTCCTTAAGGTGTTCAAACCCTAAGGTTTTCACTTGAAATTCATGTAGAATCATACATCTCTTGCTCAATGCATCAACAACTTTGTTAGCATTACCATAAATATTTTTAATGACAAAAGTGAAAATTTTCATAAACTCTATCCACTTATCATGTTGTTTATTTAACTTATCCTGTCTGGTTATGAATTGTAAAGTGTCATTGTCGCTATACAAAACAAATTCTTTTGGAACAAGGTAACGCCTCCATTTCTTCAAGGCTTGAATTATTGCATGAAACTCTTTATCATATGTGGAGTACCTTCTCTTAGTGTCATTCATCTTCTCACTGAAATATGAAATAGGCTTATTATCTTGGCTCAAGACCACTCCAATTCCAAATCCACTAGCATCACATCTTACTTGAAATGTCTTCATGAAATATGGCAAGAACATAATCAGTTGTTCTGTTATCTTCTCCTTCAATATCCAGAAGATTTTCTCAGCTTGTTCTGTCCATTTAAAATACTTGTGTCTCTTCTTCACCATATCCATCATTGGTGTACAAATTCCACTTAAATTTCTAATGAACTTCTAATAGAAACTTGCTAATCCATGGAAGCTTCTGACCTCAGATATGCTCCTTGGCAACGACCATTCTCTGAATGCTCTCACCTTTTTTGGATCCATCTTCAATTCATTTGAATATATCAAAAAACCAAATCAAATGATTTATGTCTCCATAAAAGCGGATTTCTTAAGATTTATCAACAATTTATCCCACTGTAATCTTCTCATTAATAATGTTAAATTCCTCAAAAGCTCTTCTCCCATTTTACTGAAGACTAGTATATCATCGAAATATACAATCACAAATTTACCAATAAAATATTTTAATACCTCATTCATCAGCCTCATAAAAGTACTTGGGGAATTTGTTAAGCCAAATGGAATAGAAAGCTATTCATACAACCCTTCGTTTGTTTTGAAGGTTTTCTTCCACTCATCACATTCTCTCATTCGTAGCTGGTGATACCCACTCTTGAGGTCTATATTTGAAAAATAATTTTCTCCACTCAAACAATCTATTAATTCATCCATCCTAGGTAAAGGAAATGTATAACTGATGGTGATTTTATTTATGGCTCTTGAGTCTGTACACATTCTCCATCCTCCATCATTTTTCGGACTTAACACATTTGGTACTGTGCATGGACTCAACATTTCTCTGACTAAACCATTATCCATCAAATCCTAGACTTCTCTCTTTACCTCCTCATTCTCTTGAGGTGTCAATCTATACATTGCTTTGTTTGGCAGACTTTCTCCTGGTATTATATCAATGTGATGGATGATACTCCTGATGGGTGGCAATGAGCTTGGCAACTCATCCACTAGTATGTCAACAAAATTCTCCAATAGTTCCTGAACTTCTTCAGGAAGATCATCCATAGAAGTACTTGCAAGGATAACTATGGGTTTCCTTACCACAACAAACTGCATTTCTTGTTCCTTCTTTATTTCACTCAGGAGTTCCTTGCCACTCATGAGAAGTATGCTTGAGTTGGCTTCTTACTTTACCTTCTTTTCTTCAATTGCTAGAAACATGTGTGTTCTACCATTCTTCCCAAAGTATACGTATTTTTCCTCCCATCGTGAATGACATTCATTTCATACTTCCATGGCCTCCCAAAAAACACATGACATACATCCATGGGAATCACATCACACAAAATGTCATCTATATATCCTCCTATCTGAAATTCAAGTAGGCATTGTTTAGTTACCATTACATGGTGTCCTTTATGCAACCATGCGACTCTATATGGACTTAGATGTGCAATTGTATCTAGCTGCAACTTCTCCACTATATCTGTGGATACCAAGTTATCAGTGCTCCCACTATCAATTATCACCTTGAAAACTCTATCCTTAGTCTCGAAATAAGTTCTGAATAAACTGTTCATCTGCGCTGGTTTTTCAACCTCTAGCTCTGGCTTCAAGAGAACCTTCTTCATCATCTTATATTTCCCATCTTCTACACCTTCTTCTTCAACATTCTACTTCTTCATTTTCAAAATGTGAGATCCACCTCCTCCTTCTTTATTTCTCTGGGGAAATTCCCAAGACATGTATCTTGTCTTTCCATAGGCATAACACTTCACTTATCCTCCTCTACCTCTTCCTCTTCCTTGAGGAAAAAAGTTTCTACCACCATACTATCTCCCTAGGGAACTTCCTCCTCTTTATGAGTGACTATGTGGGTTTTTAGTCTCAACCTTAGGCTTTTGTGCCTTATCATGGGAAATTTCCTTGCCTATGTTTAGACTTCTTCCTCTGTGTCCTTGGCTTTGTTTTCTAGCCAACTTCTCTTCTTCCTTCAACACAATCTGATAAGCGTCCTCCACAGTCCTCACTTCCATCATGTTGATTTCATCCTGGATTTCATATCTCAGGACATTTATATACTTGGAAACCTTTTCATCATCTCTCTCTCTCTATCCAACACTGATTTTCAATTTGTAAAACTCCTATGTGTACTCTTCCATAGTCATTCTCTTTTGTATCAGGTTCTGCAACTTCTTGAACAGATTTATTTGGTAATCCTTGGGTATGAATTTATCTTTCAAATTGGCTACCATTATATCCCAACTCTTAGTCTTTTTCTTTCCTTTGCATCTTTTGTCAGCCTGCAGTTCGTCCCACCACAGTGTTGCATGTCCCTTTAATTTGGTGACAACATGTTTCACCTTCTTCTCCTCATCGACGTATTCATAGTCGAATTACTTTTCCATTGGCCTTATCCAATCCAAAAAATCTTCAACATCTAATTTTCCTTCATACATTGGGATGTTTATCTTCACTCTAGATCCCAATTTGACAATCGCTTTCACCAAGCCTTCTTATGCAGTATCCTCAACTACAACTTCTTCAACTTCCACTTCTTCATTTTCTACATAACTGATGTATCCAACATCAACTGCTCTCCTTTGTGTTGTTTCCATAACATATAACCTCATGTGAAGTTCTTGTATCTCCCTTTCCATATATACATTTTCTACAGGTGGCTCTAAACATCTTCTGGGCGACATTGTGTTGAACTTATCTTTTACACAACTACCACTTGATGATATCGGGATATCTCTTTCTTTCCTGCCTACAAAAAATTAATTTTGTGGCTCTGATACCACTTTGATGTAGCCTTCCTTCCCTCCTAGGGATTATGCGACCTCCCGGTCAAGGATATTCAAAACACTCAATTCCGATTGGATTTTCGGGCCTTCAATAGACCCCAAAAAATTGACACACAGGTCCCTTTGATGTTACCTGCAGGTTCAGATTTCCCGCAACTCTACTTTCTGGCACTTTTGGCAACACCAATTTGTGGGTATTAGCTCTCATGATAGACTCCTTCTCGAATATGACCATGGGTTGTTACCATGGGCTAGCTCTCTTCGTAACTTCGACTTCAACGATTTTAAAACCTCCTCCCTTGTTTCCTTCCGAAACACTTTCTATAGAAATACGCGTGTCTTCCTAGATGTGACAGCTTGCCTCTAATTCGGTCTTTGCGACCTCGCGAAGATTTTGCTCACTTCACACAATATGAGAAAATCCACCTCCTGAACTCTCCAATATGCTTCCACGTGTCCTCCTCGCCTCCAATGGCTAGGATCACTTCACAACTTCGTGACTTCGATGACCCCTCACTCTTACAATACTTATGTGCCTCTGAACCACAAACTATTGAATGAATTCTACTACTAATATCCATGAAACTCACCCAGATCTGACGGTCTGGAACAATTTCACTCCATCCTAGATGGATATTGTCGTTAAATTGGAGAATCTTCAATGGATCCTCCCTATTGAAGGATTCTCACCACTATCTCTTATGAGCTTTTCCTTTCTCGAAACCTCTAACTCCACAGAGAATTTCTTTGACACTTAGTTGAAACTTACCCTGTGCACACCTTGCAACGAGTTTTCCTCCACAACTTAGCTTCTTGTGGATGATTGCGCAGACCTTGCGACAATTCTTCACACTCTTCTACAAACAAACTTAGGCCACTCCTCCTGAGCTCATGAGTCAAAATTCTATGTCACGCATTTCTTGCAGACAATATTCACTCTCTACATACAAAGATCCAAGTTATCTCTCTTGGATTTGTTCCTCCTCAACACTCTGAACTTCTCAGAATGACTTCTTCAATACTTATCCAAGTACCGACCCTGTGCACACCTTGTGACAAACATCCTTCAACTTGACTCTTAATGGGCGACTGTGCATTCCTTGCAACAATCCATCCATGACTCAATTGTTCCTCTTGAGCAATATGGCTCTGAGCACAATTCTTCCTATGCACACCTTCAATCTATCCCTCTTGAATTTTTGAGTCAAAACAGACTCAGTCAATGCACACCTTATGGACAATTATGCACTCCTTGCATACAAAATTTTCATGTTATCTCTTTTGAGCTTATAAGTCGAAATAAACATTGTCAATGCACATCTTGTGGACACTTATGCACTCCTTTCATAGGCTCACAAAAGAGAAACAATTGGAACTTATCTAATATCTCACAGATTCATACATTCAACCATGTAAATGAATCCATAACATAAGAACAAGAAATAACAAAGAATTACAAATTTACACAAATCCTACCATTCATTCATTCAGGTATACACAACAACAACAAAAACCAGACATTCAGAATAATTCTTCTCTGTTATATTCATTCAAATGCTATATGTACGTGAACTCATACATGCTCTTCAACAACTCTCAACTAAAATTCAAGAAAAATCTCTACTTCACAACAACAGCTTTCAGTAGCCTCATTTGGGAAACAACACATTTATTTATATAAGAGGGCTCATAGAGATTTTCCCTATGACTACCTTAGTGCTATCCTATCGAAATAAAATCTTTCAACTACTACGGATTTATTACAATAAATGTTTGTGACAGACAGATAATATAAAACACATCGAATATGTACTGCAAGCATCTTCATTAAAGAAAACGCATTCCCCAACGATATCATGCGATCATCCAACTCTAAAACATTTAAGAATTTCTTAGATCACAGTCTTTTCAGGATTTTTCATGATATGGACTTCTTAAATTAAAAATCATCACTTCAAAATGTGCACTAGTGCGCTGAGCTGTCTTCCACTTATGATTTGATGGAGATGCTCCTGCATCACTTGTGCTCTTATATGGACTCCAAATGTCACCTTCATGAATCATAGCATCCTTTGGGTGTGTCGCTCCCCACATTTAACCATTGTTCCCAAACAAATTGATGCATTCCTTCATGGACTCAATGTTCCCAAATGAACCCATGTACTCGTCAACATTCACCTCCCTTGGGAACAATGCACCCAACCTTAGTGAACTCGTCATGTTGACGCACCCCAACGTATTTGGTGCAAACATTCTCTTGGTTTCCTTTTCCCCATGATTTTCCTCATTCTTGGGAAACCCCCTTGGCCTTTTCACGTTCCCAAGGTGCCCACTTTCCCAACTAGTGCAACTATTCGGTGTTGAAGCAACTCGGAATTCCATCTCCTTAAGTACTTGGGAGAGGGTTATTGCACCCTTATAGCCAAGTACCTTACACTATGCATATCAAGGATATCATATTGGGAAATAGTGTTTTTATTATCTTGTTAACATAATAGGTTCAAATTATTTGTTTCAAGTTGAAATTTTCCTTCCATACTAGGAATTTTGTAAGGGATATTTCTTTGTTCAGTTGGATACTTGCTAAAATATTTTTCCACAATATTATATCTAGTTCTAAAATTACCATGGTCATTTCAAGTGACTTTTTTGATAAAGTAAAATTGATATATTATTAGCTAGAAAATGACAAAGAGGTTGTGTATCCTAGATTCTCTTTATGCCTTTTGTACATATAAAAAAAGATTGATTTACGTGAGTGCATCGTGTAAATTGTATGCATGGCTAATAGAATGGATTCTTTGTTGTTGTAAAATCGAGGAAAATATAAAATAGGATCCCTTGATAATTCATCATTCTATGTGAAATGAGAACTAAATTTTGGTGTGGATGATTGAACTTTTAAATCCTATGAATTTTCATTACCTATAATTTATAACATTCTTTTGTGATTTTCCTCATTTGTTGTTTATCAGAAATAAAAAGTCTTAATATTTACAAAGGTCATAATGTGACCATTAAACATCCTAACTCTAATGCCTCCCTAATAACCAAAATGAAAAATATACAAGAACCATCTCCACAATTTACAACTCATGTCATACACTCTTAATAGAAATTCATGTATTCTTACTCACTTACAATATTATATATTTTGTCGATTATTTTCGCTTAGAGGCTATGTTCCTTCCCAATGCGAATGCTTAACATTCCTATGTCTATTGACCTTCCAACAAACTTATTCTTTATAACTCTTCCAACATACCTCTTTCTAAGTCCTTCAATATTCTACTACTTCCCATTCTTCCTCCCCAACTTTGTTTTCTTCCACCCTCTCTTGGTTGTTTTTGCATCAAGGAATGATTCATTGTTTATTATAATGTTTCTTTGAAATGACAACCAACAAGTAATTTGTTTCATCTTCATGTGGCCTTTGGTACTCAAGAACCATTGACTTCAAACTTTGTCAATAATCGTTTTTTAGTAAATTTGGAGTTTTATTCAAATCCATTGATATCACACTTCCTCATTCAGAGGGTTTTGATACCCAAGATCTTCAACTCTATTATCTATCTTATTATATTAAAAATTGTTCTTACATCCTCTTCTTCCAGAGAACATAATTGTTTCTTGGCTATTATGGAGCCTTATAAAACCCCTCCAAGTTAGCTATTTGTATCAATCTCTGGAAAACCTCCTTGAAGGTATTCCTTGTTAACTAATCCTCCGAGGTTCTCGGAATTTATGTAATATAAATTACGTAAGTAGTTCGTTGTTCCTTCAACAACTCGATAGTTGAACTATACGTCCAACTGCCCCATCTATTCATATAAACACATTTTGTATATGCAGTCAATAATAGGTAGAACTTCTATGTTTTCTATGTTTTTTTCCTCATTGTAATGTACCTCAAATTTTCCATAAAAAAAATAAAAATTCTATGGGACATTAATCTCCAATTTCATTTTATATGTTTGTTGGTAAAAGGAGGAAATATTCATTCGTGTTATAAATTTTTGTGATGTAACTTAAGTTCTGCCTACCCCATGATGCCATTCTGTAACACCCTCTTTCCCCCAGATTGTAAATATAACTGAACTGGCCAAGGACTATGGCAAAACTCATAAGTATGAATATGTGCTGTAAATGGACCTGCAGGAAGAGGTCAATGAATGTAAATGATAGCTTGAATTTATTACAGAACTGCTGAGAGGGGATGTGCGGAAAAGAGACCACGATGGTGGTGGAGGGCACCTTGAAAAAGGGGCGTTAACTTCCATTGAGAATTTAACACTGTATTTGGACTCCACTAGCCCGGAGAACCAAAAGCGGCTCGCTGGCCCTGAAAATTTATGGCTCGCAGACTGGTAGGCGGATGTCTTGATGAGGGATGGGATGGTGAACCGCCCATCCGTAGGGACGTCAGGCCTGATCAGTGCGAGGGAAATCGTGCCACACGCAACCTCGCGAGAGGATAAGGCGTATGGCTGGAACGATTGACGGGGGGAAAACGCGAGGGGAACTTTGGCGATTTTACGCAGAGTGGTGATCGCAGAGGGGGAGGATTGCAACCTTCGTTCCTGGACACTGGCAGACAGAGAGACGCAGGTCTCAGGAAATCGTGGTCTCAGCTCGGGGGTGGCTAGTGGTACATCCATTTGGAGTCGCTACGCCTACGGTTGGGTGGAAATGAGCACCCCTCTCAGCAGTCCCTTCCATTA
>ML777129.1:235367-246804 GCA_009831015.1 Picea engelmannii | reverse complement strand
GTTGATGCATGATTGGTACTTTTCTAGTACATTGGAAGAGGCACCTACTAGCAGTTTGATTGGCACATGTTTTATGGAGGATTTGGCATACATATATGGGATTCATCATTTTGTGGTATTGGTGCATGATAATGTACATGTTTTGTACACTCATAGATGGAATATGCTTGATGATACTACACCATTTGTACTACTTGATTAGCACAACAATCGGCATTTGTTTGAGATACATGATTGTGGCACTTGGTTCATGATGGAGACATATCACGAGTGATATGATACATTGTTTGGCATGTTGGTAGATGCACATGGTTGGCATATTGGTGGATGCACATGGTTGGCATATTGGTAGATGCACATGTTGGCATGTTGATAAAGGCATATGATTGATACATTCCATGGATGATATCTTTTGACACATTGCATGATGTTGATGTACATGGTTGATGTACATAGGTATTGTGCATGATGAGAACACATTTTGTACAGGATGTACTTGGTTTATATTTTGCTCATGATTCTTTATTTCATTGTTGACATATATTTTGCTTCATGATGCTTGGTATGGCATGAGTTTGATGCATGAACAGGTCCAAGAATTGTTATATGGTAGAACAATGTTCATCTTGTAGAAAATATAGGGGAGACATACCCATAGGGGGATTCCTTCTTCTTCCCATGATTCTAAGAGGAGATATTTATCAGATGCATACCTAGAAAATATCCCTATACTTGAATAAAGAGAATAGGAGCGTAATTTCATGGGGAGCAATGGTTACAGGGGAAGTATGTTTGATGTATCCTCAGCATTACATCACAGTGATATCCCTTGTTCAAAAGGGGAGATATTATTCAGAGGAATATCAAAGGCATTCAAACAGGGGGAGTAGCCCCAAGGAGAGTTCAAGCAAGGGGAGCAACCCCAAGATGAGAATGGCCCTTTCCCATTGATGTCAAAGTGGGAGAGTTAATCACATTGATATATTTGATGTTTATTTATGGGGATATAGTCACATTGAATATTGATGTACAACATGCCTTATCTACATGTTGACATCAATAATTGGTAATTGCTGTTGACATCAATGTTGGTATTGCCATCAATGCCAAAGGGGGAGATTGTTGGATGATGTTGTAATTGATGCAAATGGTTTGATTGATTGATTCTAAGTGATGTCAAAGGATTTATTGATTTATGATTGATGTAATATAATATGTATTGTCCTTGATGAGAATGCATAGATGAATATGGATCAGTGACTTGTCATTGATATGATGAAGATGGATCAATGAGTTGTCATTGATACCTGATGAAGATGGATCGATGTGGTTTCATTGGTATATGATGCATTTTTGGAAAAATGTATAGATGACTCATTATTGTCTTATCATGATTGATAAGGTGCACAAATGGATGAACTCCAAAGTGGTCCACTTATGGTGAAAGCCCTCACGGGAAGATGCTTTGCGGATTGATTTATCCTAGAAGAATGGTTGGAGGACCCATGCTTTCATTATTGTCTTATCATGATTGATAAGGTGCACAAATGGATGAAATCCAAAGTGGTCCCCTTATGGTGAAATCCCTCACGGGAAGACGCTTTGCGGATTGAGTTATCCTAGAAGAATGGTTGGAGGACCCATGATTGTATGTGTAATAACGATATTAAGATCAAGGAAATTGATGGTGAAACTATCCTAGATGTATATTTCTTGTCATTCCATTTCCGGTGGTATGTAGAACGTCACATAACTCCTCACGGTTAGAGAGTTATGGCCATGAGAAGTTGGAGACCCAAGGTTTGGGTAATGGAACCAAGTTTGTTTGATGGGTAATGGTATGAGTTATGATATATTTTCAGACAATACTATTCTATATGAATATTACACGTCTTTCCATTTCTGGCGGTATGTGGAACATCACATAACTCCTCATGGTTTGAGAGTTATGGCCTTACGAAGTTGGAGGACCCTCACATGTCATCTAGAAGCCCCAAAAGTTCAAAGTAGTCAAAGTGGTTTAAGGGATTTTAAAAGGTAAATAATAAAGTGAAGTGATGAGTGTACTATAATTCAAAGTGAATACAAAATAAATTATTTAAATAATAAATTTAATGGAGAAATTAGAAGTGGGTTAACCGTAAAATAAGGAAAGTGGGGCCAAGTGACCTAGAAGATGTTTTTAAGGAAGCTACTTGGAGAGTATAAATAAGAGGCAAGGCTCTCTCATTTTAATAAAACTTGAGCATATTGAATATCTATATGTGTCTGAGGTAACCAAGTATATATAAGCCAAAATTCTGAGGAAACGTGAAGAAAAGAAAGACGAAATGCAAGGACGGATAAATTCTTTTGATGGTTCTTTCTAAGGTATGTTATTTACAGGTCATCTCACGATTTTCTCTATAAAAAAATTTCTATAATGATTCCAAACATGAAATTGCTATGCCGTTGAGAAAACATACCCAAGTATAAATGGTAAAAAATTCATCTTGTGGGTCGTTGTATTTTGGGATTTACACTCCGTGGAAAATAGGGTTTGTGGCTAGTCCTGAAACTAGTAAAAAACATGTGTTTCGGGGTAAAACATCATAACTTATTCATAACAGATCCAAATTTAGTGAGAAAAAATGTGTTGGTTAGGGTACAGGCTGTAGTATGTTGTGTAACATTTTCAGATCAATTCAATGAATATTTTGTGTGGGCCATGCTCTACAATGTCGCTCTCTAGAATAATCCAGAATTCAGCAAGGTATGCCATTTTTGCTATAACGCCTTTTCTGAGAGGTTCCAAGTAGTTCCACATGAAGGAATTACATAAAACACACTGACGAAGATTGTGTATTAGTTTTAGATATTTATTCATTATAGGTACAAAGTTATGATTATTTCAAGTTGGAGTTGTTGACTAATCCAAAACTAGTCATGGTTGAGACAAGAAGTTGATGAGTTGACACATACATGAGGTGTATATTTGATGATGTTGGTACATATTGATGATTCATTGTTGATGATTATTTGACACATGATTGGTATATACTTGTTACATGGTTGGATGCACTTGTTTATGGTACAGGTTGATTACAGGTTGGTGCATGGTTGATGCACTTGTTTATGTTGACAGATTGATATATGTTGAGGATTGTTTCCGCATATCAGTTGGTGCTAAGAATGTAAGCCGAGTCTTTCATATAGAACTGGTGCTCTTGTAGAGTTTTACTCTAGTCAATTGTTGTTGAAAAACCCCCAGATTGATGTTCATAATAAAAAGAAAAATTGTGCATACATCTTGTGTTCTTTGTGTTCCTTGTGGAGATGATTTGTTGATGATATTTTGTTGATATATGTTGCTGATATGTATTCACATCTAACTGATTATAAATGACAGGAATGAGTAATGAGCAAATGTTGAATGTTAACTAAGGAGTTTTTGTGTAAGAAGGAAGTTTTGAGAAAAAGATCCCCACACTCATTCACCCCCCCTCTAAGTGTGGTAGGTGTGTCCAACATAAAATGCATTAATTAATCTCAATAGTGGGATTTGTGCTTTCTAGGAAACTAAATTATTAGTAGTGGTTTAGAAAAATCAAGCATACGTTGATTTTTAACGATTTGTGGGATGGTATTGTGAAAATGCTGGTGAGAAATCAAATGATAGCTCAGATGATAGTTCATGTAACATTGAGCAAGAGGAGCCTATATATGCCAAGGAACTTGCCATCTGGAAGATCAAGGACAAAAAGGCCTCTTCTTTGATTGTTGCCTCAGTAAGTGAAGGGGTAAGTAGGCATATGATTTCTTGTAAATCTACATTTCAAGCCTTAAAGAAACTGAGAGATATTTATGACTCTCATTTTGAACTTGAAATTATTAAAATAATAATGAAGTTATTCAAATTAGAGATGAAAGATAATGATCCAATGAAGATATCCTCTAAAATTAGAGCTTTTTACCATGATATTAAGGCCACTGGTGTAGAAGTTGATTTACAACTTATAGATTTTGTCAAAGTTCTTTACCCCACTTATTCACACTATTTTGAATCTCTTCAAGCTAGTGAAAAAATGAAAAACTTGACCTTTGATAAACTTTTTGAGAAAATTGTGGAAAGAGAAAAATCCTTTGGGAAGAAGGAGTCACTTCCCAATGCTGAAACTCTACGTCTTGCACATGAAGGGAAGAAGTCCAATAATGATCCCGCTACACACTATATTAACAACATAGTTCATGGTAGAAAGTAGTTTAGAGGTCGAGGGGGGTAAAAATTATGAAGGTGACAGACAACCTTTCCAACAACAACACCAAAAGAAAGATAAGCAATCTATACAATGAAATAGATGTGTAAAAATGGGTCATACAACTAGTTTTTGCAGAACTCTTTGGGAATATATTCATGATAAGAAATAGAAAAATCAAGATAAACATAAGCAACCACCATAGAAAGGTACTCCTTTTGAATCTGCAAATTATGTTGTCGCACATTGTAATCTTGGCATTGAAGAAGTTTTTACTACTTCTTTTTCTTGGAATGACACTTGGTTTATAGATACTGGAGCCACATGTGATATTACATTTAGAAAATATTTATTTGAGACATTCAATTCTCAAATTGATGGAGTAATTTATTTTGTTGATAAGTCACAGTTAAAACCTTTCGGAATCGGTTCAGTAAAACTTAAATTACCAAGATATGTTGATTATATACTCCATGATGTTCTTTATCTGCCACAATTAAAAATAAATTTAATGTCTCTTATCCATATAAGAAAGCAAGGCCATTCAATTCATGTGTTTGATGGCATCGTTGAGATTAGAAGAGCTTCTGATAATATAATTTTGATGACTAGAGTAGAAGATGGCAATCTTTTAAAACTAAATGGTAAATCTATTAATGTTTAGAATTCAACAAATTTGGCTCAGCATAGTGGTAATTTTTCTTCCAGTTTGTTATGGCATGCTCGATTTGGTCACATTTATTTTTATATTCTTAGGATTATCAAGCATAATGGAGTTAAACAGATTCCTAAAATTCCAAGACAACTTTATCAATGTGATGCATATATTTTAGGCAAAAACAGTAAACAAACTTTTCATGACTCTATGTCTCGAGCTTCTAGAAAGCGTGATCTTATTCATTCAAACTTATTTGGGCCCATGCATCTTCCATCCGCAAATGGAAATAAATATATGATGACTTTTATTGATGACTATACTAGGATGTTTTGGGTTTATCTAATAAAAGAAAAATCTCAAGCTTTTGATACATTCAGAAATTTTCATTTATGAATTAAAAATGAAACTCAATTTAATATTGGAACTTTTAGATCTGATAATGGTGGTGAATATACATCTTCAGATTTTGAAAAATATTTTCATAACAATGGTATCAAACATCATACCAATGTTCCTTTTAATCCACAACAAAATGGTGTGGCCGAAAAAATGAATAGAACTTTGTTGAATATGATCTAATCAATGATACTTTTTTAAGAATGTCAAATTAATGTTTTGGGGAGAGGTAGTCCTTTGTGTTGTTTACATTAAGAATATAAGTCCTTCTATTGTAGTTCAACATAAAATTCCTTATGAAATGTGGCATGGACATCTTCCAGTTGTCAAGCATTTAAGAGTTTTTGGTTCCACCTGTTATGCTTTGATTCTTGAACAAAAGGGAAATAAATTGGGAGCAAGAAGTAAAAATTGCATTATTTGGGGATACTCTAATACATCAAAAGATTATAGACTTTACAATGAAGAAAACAAAAAATTTATTGTTTCTAGAGATGTTATATTTCTTGAGTTTGACAAAGATGAAATCATTGTTGACAAACAACTTGCTCGACTTGATCGATTTCACTCGAAAAAATTCTATCGTGAATGGGATAATGAACTTCCAAATCTTGAAGGGGGGATTCATGTTCTACATCAATATTTGAAATTTCCTTCAACAACATCAATTTCTTCTTATGGCTTTCCATTAGATAATGTAGAGAATGAGGGAGAAGAAATTTTGACTGACAACAAGGAATCGTAACATGTCCTTGAATCATCTCTTGAAGAACCAAATCTCGAAGCAGAGGAAACATCACAACAATAATTATGTAGATCAACAAGGACCAGGACATTTCCAAGAAAATGTGATGAGTTTGTCATGGATGTTACTTCAAACTCAGGTAACTTTTTCCATAGTTCTTTTGATTGTGAATTAAATTTTTCTGTTTTTGATGAACCTGCTTCCTTTCAAGAAGTAGTAACTAGTTATGCATGGAAAAGTGCAATGCAGATAGAGTATGATGCTCTCATAAAAAATGGAACTTGGAGGTTGGTGGACCCTCCATTTAGAATTAAAGCTATTGGCTGCAAGTGGGTATATAAGAAAAAATATAAAGTAGATGGCTCTCTTGATAAACACAAAGAGGGACTTGCAACAAAAGGATATGCTCAGAAAGAAGGTGTTGACTTCACAAAAACTTTTTCTTCTACTGCAAAATGGGGCACTATTCAAACTTTGCTTTCTTTGGCAGCTCAAAAAGGATGGAAAATTCAACATATGGATTTTAAGACTACGTTCTTGAATGGAGACTTGAAAGAAGATGTATATATGACTCAACCTGAAGGTTTTACTTTCAAAGGTCAAGAGCATAAGGTATGTAAACTGGTAAAGTATTTATATGGCTTGAAGAAAACACCACATGCGTGGTATGAAAAATTAACTAAGAATCTTTTGAAATTAAACTACAAACATTTCAATCTAGATGATGAAACTCTATTTGTTAAGAAGGTTGGTAAATTAGTTGTATACCTAGTAGTATATGCTGATGATCTACTAATCACAGGAAACAATGGTGATTATATAGCATCTGTTAAGAAAGAGCTAAAAAATGTTTTTGATATGACTGATTTGGGCTTGCTTCATTATGATTTAGGAATTGAGGTAGATCAGCAATCGAAGTACATTTTTATTTCTCAGAAAAAGTATATTGGAGAGCTATTGAGAAAATTTTCGATGGAGGATTGTAATTTTGTTTCGACTCAGATGGAGCAAAATCTAACACTTACTTCAAATGAAGGCAAAGCATATGAAGATGCAACAAAGTACATGAAGCTTGTTGGAAGTTTAATTTATCTTATTACTACTCATCCTGGCATAACCTTTGTTGTAGGAATACTTTCCAGGTTTATGCATCATCCATGTGAAGGTCATTGGAACACATCAAAATGAGTGCTCAAATATTTAAAAGGCACTCAATTATATGGAATCAAATATTCTAAAGTTTTAGACTTCCATCTCATTGGTTATTCAAATTTTGATTTTGATGGAGATCAAGAGCATGGAGTGTATACTTCAAGGTATTTTATGTCTCTTGGATCAACAATGATCACTTAGATATCATGAAAGAATAAAATACATGTTGATTCTACAAATGAACATGAATATGTTGCAACATCTCAAGCTACAAAAGAAACCATTTAGCTTCAGAAAATACTTGAAGATTTGCAGGAGAAACAAATGACTTCAACGCCTCTACTTGCTGACAACACTTATGCAATTCAATTGGCCAAGGATCCCAAATTTCATGATCGACCAAGCATATCAACACCAAATATCATTTGATTCGACATCATGTTGAGATCCAAGCCATCTCAGTTACTATTCCACTTCAGAGAAAATTGGAGACATCTTTACTAAAGCTTTGGGTTGAGAGAAATTTGAAAAATTTTGAATGATGCTTGGGATGACAAATGACCCTTAGAATTAAGGGGGGAATGTTAACTAATCCTCCAAGGTTCTCGAAATTTATGTTATATTAATTACATAAGTAGTTCATTGTTCATTCAACTAGTTGAATTGTCCATCCAACTGCCCCATCTACTGATATAAACACATTTTGTATCTGTTGTCGATAATGAGAAGAACCAGTGTGTTTTCTGTGTTTTTTCCTTGATATTAAATATAACATCTAAATAGGGGTTGTCCTTGATATTGTCACAAGCCTATTGTCCATTTATTTGGTGTAGATGACATCTTCTACTACTATAGACTTGTTCTTAGAAAATTATTACTTGTTGAGTTCCAAGAGCAAGTATCTTTTCTTAACCTTAACCTTGACTCTCCAATCATTTTCCATGGGTATGTGACTCCTAAAATGAAATTATGAGTGCATTAGCCTCCTACACATTGGCTTTTTAAGGTCCAATTAAATCATAATACTAGAAAAATTTCCTACTACTACATGGGTTGCTTGACAATCTCTTCCTATTTATATTCCTCCTTCCATTGACAACTTGCTTCTTCTAGCAAGTAGTCACTTGGTTGCCTCTCATACCAAGAAAAGAACATAAGTCAAAATGCCAATAATCATAAGCATTTTTTCTTTTCTGCTTGGTGTCAATTCTCTTCTTCCAACCTTTCTATTTTCAGTGTTTTACCCATGCTAAACTTACTTTCCACATGAAATGTAGGCCTCTTCTTCAAATTCATGGTAGGCCTATTTGCTAATGATGTCATCAACACAAAAATACTTATGCGGAAAAATTTTCATGTATTTGCAAATTAAAACAATCTACATTAGATCAAAATTCTCTACTTGCTATTTGTCAAAATGTGTGAATGCGTTTGTTCAACTCCGATACAAATATTTGAATTATTTCTTTATGGTGCATGTTTGGATGTCCAACCAAACAAAACTTCAAAAGTGTACGATATTTAACCCAACTCCTAGAACATAAACATATTTTTAGACTAATGTGGGTATTATCTACAACCTGAGTGGGACTAATGGTTAAGAACATGTGTTTCCACCTAAGAGGTCACAAATTCAAATCCAGAGGGGGGTAGGGTATGTATACTTCCGTAGACTTTACCATTCAAATCACTATTCAAATTTTTGAGTATTTTATAGAGTTTTTATAAATTTTTGGCGATTTTTAAGGTAAAATAATTTTATCCTATAGAATTTGGGTGAATCATTTTTAAAATAGCAAATCTTGTTTTTGGAAAAACCATGGAAAATTAGCCCATGAGCAAAATTTAACCCCTAAAATCATCCCTGCGGGGTGGAGGGTATCCCTTGTCCCACAAACAAGGGGGTCTCATACACCAATTTGGTGTGGCTTAGGAGTGACCTTAAAAACAAATTATTATTATTATTATTATATAGATATAGATATACGTTTGGACACTATAAATTATATATTACAACGTTTTTATTTGAAATGCATTCTACACCAATCAATGTTCATTGTTTATTTCTAATTACCAACTGAATGTATACCTTTCTATTAGTTGGGTCTACTGAACACTTTTTGCCAGTGTTACCAGAACTGGACCGGAACCGGTCGGTCCGACCGGTTCACAGGGCTTATCAGTTCAAACCGGACATTCAAACCATTTTTTACTGGTTCTGTACAGAACCGATTTTTCCGTTTTTTTCTTTTTTTTTTTCTTTTCGTACAGCTGGAAAAGTGAGAGGATTTGCAAATTTTTTTATAAAAGTAAAAAACAAGAGACTCAACCAACAACTTTTGACAATGAAGACCTTTCCTAGATTGATTTGGATCCCCAGACACATCAAGACAATGTGTACATTGATGTTGCAACTGTATCTTTGCCTTCTGGACCAAGGGAATCAAGCCAGGCTCATAATCCCCCTATTGAGTCTACTCATGTTGAGGATGTAGATGATGAATCTGATTCTGAGTCTTAGTCTAAGTCTGAGTTTTAGTATGTAGATTCAAACTATTAGATTGTGTAGTCTCTACTCTCTAGCCTCTAGCCTAGACTCTAGAGTTATTTTTGGACTTTATAGGCCATTTGTGGCCTTTTTGATGATGTATTTTGATTCAGAATCCAGATATTCATATGACTATGGAGTGCACTTGCCACTTACTGTTAGCGCTATTTTGGTTTTATACAATGTTACTTGTTATATATATATAAGAAATATATATATTGATTTGGATTCAGATGGATGCACATGAATATGTATTTTTTTTTTTAAATTTGAATATTTATGTATTTTTAGTGACCAGTTTTTTGATCCGATTTTTTTCCTGTTCCGATTCAATTCCGGTTTTTTGGGTTGACAGATCTGATTCGGGTAACCCTTCTAACCTTGCTTTTCACATCTTCATATATCCACACAAAGCAATTTAATTATGCACAGAAATGTATGGATGTAGGTAAGCGTTCAAACTCATGGTCTAAACAAATTAAAAAATTTGGGAAATGGAACACCCTACAAACTAAATGCCAACAATTAAGCAATTGAGAGAGACTTCAATGACTTACCAATGAATCTAACCCCTTTGAATTTAGAAAAATTTAACTTATCTACTTATTATTTCATAATAAAGCAATAAAAAGTAAGGTTTCATCTCTTCATTATCCTATCTATTCATTAAATTATTAGGATACCCCTCCTCCAACAAGTAAGATTAACTACTATTTTAGTGACAATGTTCTAGAAAAATTAGGATATCATTTGACTTACTCTAAGCATTCTAAGTTTTTTACTTTTTAATGGAGTAAATTAGTTAATTGTGAAATCACAATTTTATATTGTTTAAATCAAGTTTTCCAATGCATAGATAGATTTAACACTCTCAAAAAACCTCCAATACCCAGAATGTGTTTTCTACCACTTAGATATACAATTCCATCTATCCTTCTAAATTTCTTGTCTCATTTTGGACAAAACTCATAGGAAAAAAGTAACCAAAAAAAAAAACATAGAACATTTAGACTAAATCAATCTCTAATTCTATAAAGAAAACTAAAAAAAACTAAACGCTCAGATTTACTCTCTTAACTTCAACTGCTAATGCTAGCATTAACCATCAGCTTTGGTAATTAGCACGTTTCATATATTATTAACACTACTTTCTACTGTTCCATTAACTCTTATCATACTTTTTAGCAGTAGCTTATGCCGTTTCTATATCTACAGAGGGATTCGTGGCTGAATTGCTACTGATAAGAAAACTAAAATAGCGACGGTTCTTAGGGCCAATTGATAGTGGGATCGTTGGATGATTAAGAATGGCCAACGGCCAGTCCACCATACTGTAGATGTAGAAAAAGAAAAAGTTAGTGCCCAATAAAGGGCCATCCTTAACCCTATTGTAGATTCAGGTAGAGGGCCCAGGGGTTGACTTTGTGACTAAACAAGGCCATCCTTAACCCTATTGTAGATTCAGGTAGACGGCCCAGCGGTTGACTTTGTGACTGAGTGGTTGATCTTGCCTCTCAAAAACCCATGTCACGATTTTGCACTTTCATTTATGTATGTCTAGCTTTTAGATTTTTACTAGAATCTACATGTTTAAAATCTACATTCCATAGATATAAAAGCTAACCAATGCTCAGTGGAAGAAGTCATTCTGGGAGCATACCTTACTTTTAACGAAGCTTTCTCGTGTGTGGAAAATGGAAATT
>ML777129.1:209951-229636 GCA_009831015.1 Picea engelmannii | reverse complement strand
ATCTCTTTATCTCTCTCCCCCTCTGTCTTCCACTTTGTCCCTCCCTCCCACTATACTCCCCCTCTCTCTCCCACCTCTCTCTCTCTCTCTCTCTCTCTCTCTCCTTGTTTTTATTCTCACTCTCACTCTCTCTCTCTCTCCTTGATTTTATTCTCACTCTCACTCTCTCTATTTTCCCTTCTTTCTCTCTTTCTCATTACACTTACCTCTCTCTCTCTCTCCCTCTCTCTCTTCTGATATTGTTGGATATTGTTATATGTACTTATATGAACATCACCATGACCTAGACCATGAACTAGAACTAGACCATGACTTAGATCTTGACATAGACAATGACCTAGACCCCCCTAGCTCCATCTAATCCTAGGAATAACCTATAATCTATCATTAAACCCCTCTGCACCCAAGCCCTAAGTGTAGTATGCCTATACCTCTTGTTTAATAATGATATTATATATATATTACCTCTCGCCTACTATCTAATAATTATTCCGCATGCTTTAATGATGATTATGGTATGCTGATTCTTCTTTTTTATTTTAATATAAGAATAATATTTTAGTCGACTCGATATTTTTTATATCGAATATTTATATGTCTTTGAATGTTTTTATTAATTCACTTTTAAATCATTTTATCTTTCACATTTTTTACCTTTTCGGTGATTTGATTTGATTTCATTGCCAGGTTTTCTCAAGCCCCTTTGGGATTTCCTATTGTTTGATTTTATATTATCAAAAGTCCATTATTGATATTTTTTCTTATAAGACTGTCATAGATTATGCATTACTGTAACACTTATCTATTTTTACTTTCTTCAAGATTAGAGTATTGTCATTAGCCATTTACAAACTAACAGCACACGTAAAAGGTTAAATTTCCTTGATTTTTTAGTTTTTGCAATCAGTGTTCGACATGCCCTAGATTATGTATGAGGGAACACTTATCTATATGTACTATATCACACACACTCTCTCCATCTCTACCCCCCTCCTACCTCCATCTCCCCCCCACCCATCCCATTATCTCTCCTCTCTCTCTCCTAAATCTACCATCTCTCTCCCACCTCTCTCTCTCTACCCCCCCTCTTGGTCTTCCTCTCTGACCCTCTCACACTCTCAAACAATCCATCTCTACCCCATTATCTATTTACCTCTTGCATATAACCCTCGCTCTCTCACTCTTTGTATGCCCCTCTCTCTCTCTCCCCCACTCTCCTGGCGTTGCTCTCTTTTATTATATCTAACCCCCCTTCCCTCTCTCCCTCCCTTCCTCTCACACACACTCTCTCTAATCCCCCTCTCTATATCCCTATTCCTCACTCTCACACACTCTCTTTGTCTTCCCCTCTCTCCCTCTCACACTCTCTTTATTCTTCTCTCTCCACCCCCTCTCTATACATCGCAAGGAAATAAATGGGATTGACCTAGACATATTAAGACCTATACCTAGACCTATACATATCAAGACTTAGACATGGAAAGAACTACATCATGACCTAGATAATGACCTAGACCTATACAATTACCATTACGTATACCATGACATAGAACCACGACCTAGACCATGACATAGAGCTAGAGCTAGAGTTATACCATGACCTAAACCTATACCATGACCATGACCTAGATATTGACCTACACCATGAACTAGACCCCCCTAGCTCCATCTAAGCCTAGGGATAACCTATACTCGACCCTTAACCCCCTCCATACTCGATCCCTAAGTGCACTATGTATATACCTATTTTTAAAGGCCCCACAACCCTTTCACCCACATCTTAGTGTTATAACCATTGCTCTATGCTTCAAAACACTTTCAATACTAAGCCCTTAGGTCCTACTTGTCCCAAAACCCCTATAAATATTTATCTAGAAATATGTTTGGTCTATAATAAATGATATATCTGTTGCATTAAGAGCACACATGCACTATTGTGACTTCAAATTCTTGAGGTTGTGTGCTCATTCATGCCCAGCAGGAATGCGTGCGTGTTCCTAGAATGTGCATGCACTTTAGTGTGCATGTGTTATAGGAACACATGTGCATTCCTGCTAGGCATTTTATGTCCCAAAAACACTCCTCTGAGTCATCTATCTCAAAACCTCGAACAATCTTGACATCTGCAAGAAAAAATAGTAGGAACAAACAAGTTTTTATTCTTTTTTTTCTTGTTATTTAATTCATAGCCATTTTTTTTATATTGTAAGACAATTGTGGGAGGAATTGGAAGAAAAATTTGTCCAAGTGGAATTGGAATTGTTGGTTGTGTCTTATTCTGTAATAGTAAGACAAATTTGTCCAATTTGAATTGTTAGTTGTTTCTTCTTGTGTAATAACAAGAATTTTTTTTCCAATTGAAATTGTTAGTTGTTTATGCTTGTGTAGTACCAAGACAAAATTTTCCAATTGGAATTGGAATTGTTAGTTGTGTATTCTTGTGTAATACCAAGACAAATTTATCCAATTGGAATTGAAATTTTTAGTTTTTTCTTCTTGTGTAATACTAAGACAAATTTGTCCAATCAGAATTGGAATTTTCAGTTGTGTCTTCTTTTGTAATACAAAGACAAATTTGTCCACTTGGAATTGGTATTGTTAGTTGTGCCTTCTTGTGTAATACAAAGAAAAATTTGTGGTGGGATTCTTGTAAGCCAATTTTTATCTTTAAACATGGGGAACCTATGGAATAGAGAAATAATTTCCTCTAGGAAAGAGAAACGCATGATTGAAAAGGTAGAAGAATAAAGAGAAAAGGAAACTTTATGCATGTCAAAGCGTAGTATTTCAGAAGAGGGAAATCCAATTTCTAGCGGAATAGATGCCATTGTTGTTTCTCCTCCATCACCGGAATAAAAGTGCATGATTTAGTAGAGACCAATCCAATCAGTATCTCATCAAGACAACTTGTTTTTTATGACAAGACGATGGAGTATTTTATTGAAGCTAATTACAGAATGGATGAAATTAGAGAGGCAACTGGTGCACAACATTATGGTGAATAAGTTCCTATGGTGCAACCTCTTGTTGGATAGTCATAAATTCCAAAAACTAGTCATAGGAATGTCCGCTATCCTCCTAGAGTTGATATGATGGGGATTGAAGGGGCAAGATATGCAAGATTGTTAACTCCACAACAACGAGGTTAAGAGTGCCAAAATAGGGGTTCATCGTCCCTACCTACATTGAGAAGTTTGTGGAAAATAAATCCTAAATGAATTTAGGTGGATGAAAGTGGTCTAGCATCACTTGATGATAAGTTACCTAATTTTACTATTCATTATCATTCTTATAAAATCATTAAAAAATATTTTGAATAAAAATATGATGTTGCTAAATGTAAATTAATTTTGGCTTTGTTAAAATCTAGAAGTTTGATTGTTGTTAGGAGAATTTTAGGCATTCAAATAGTCAAACGTTTAGACACAAGTCATCATATTGTTAGAAACCTTGTGGATGATTTTCAAATAATTAGTAAGAAATATCATTCTAAATACTGTAATGCAAACCAAGATGTCTTGTTACAATCAATTGTTAGTAAGATCACAAGAAAACATCATTTTCTACAACAAACCTCTTATCTCATAATGCAATATTGAAACCCTTAGAAAGTGTTCTCATAGATTACATAGCCTCGACAAAGGTGGCCCAAAGGATTTGTGGACCTTCACTGGTAGGTTATCGTGTTCTGACATGAAATTAATTGGAGTAGTTAAGGGACTACTACATTATTTCTAGAATGAAAACAATAGGCGTTCTTCCAACCAACAAGATGTACTAAAATTGAGAACGGAATATAGGGACCATGAACCCCATATTAAAAAAATTCTTGACATTACACAGAGAGAATTTTATGAGAGATTTGGGACAATACATAGTGCACTTAACTTGGATCAAATATATTTCCATAAATTCAAGCCTTGGTATGTTTGAATAAACTAAATTCATAACACGTGTTGTTTTAGATATCAGATTGGGTATGGTTATTATTATGACACACACACACACACACATATTTCATGTATTTCATAACACCCCTTTGCAAGAATTCTCAGTTATGTTGTCGTCATCTTCATATAGAGACTTTATTCACAACATCTTGTGTACAAGGCTAGAGGGTTATACATTTTATCAAAAAACTTGCTTAGATGGGACATGCCCCAGGTGCGGTGGAATTAAATTAATAAGCAAGTGCATCCATGTAAGCGATGAGTATGAATTGGGGAGGAAGGAGGTTTCCTTGAAAGTATTTAAATATTTCGCATATGTTATTGATGGAGGAAAGGAAAGAAAAAAGATACAATTAGTTACTTCCCAAGTACGAGTATGTGACTTCACAAAGGAATTCATGGAAAAAGCATGAAAATGTGTTCAGGATGTCCATGTGGCTCGATGGCGAGACATGCATTTTAGAATATGAAGAGATACATTTTCAATTGGTAGTCTCTTTTTAGTGTTTTATTTTCTTGATAACTACACCATTCAACTGAAAAGTGATATTCAAAGTTATATTGAAGGGGTATCACTTCTACATAAGTGATGATTAGTGACATGAGTTGGCCTAAGTAAAACATTGCTTTTAGTTGTTTTACAACTTAATAAGAAGAACATATAGATGTATAAACATTGGATTTGATCAGATGGTTGTGCACGAAAGTTCAGAAATGCTTGTGTATTTCAATGATTCTGTATTTTGCAGGAAAAACTCAAGGTACCACACATTTCAAACTATTTTGAGTTCGCGCATGGGAAAGGGGAGAATGATGGAGTAGGAGCATGGATAAAAAGAGCATTGCATGGGAAATAAATGATGTTCACAAATACTTCCCTTATTCAATATGAAAATCCATTGTTGAATGGTGTTCTTCAGTAATGGGAGAGGGAACAAGAGCCCATGAATACCAATCACATAGGAAAGGACACGTACATATACATTTTTGGGAGGTGGTCAATGTAGATCAATCATAGTGATATGAATGCACAAAAATCTAGGGTACTTATGGCTTCCATTTAGTTTGAACATCAGACAATGCAATAGTTGAAAATGGATGAGAAAACTCTCTTTATTCTATGGTCCATGTAGTAGTAATGAATGGGATGATTGTGAATCAATAGACTGGGTTGATAGATGGGATCGTGTATCACTTCCCACTGGTTAACATATAACTATTGAATTATCCGAGATGGAGGAGAACCAATCAAATATTTTAGCAGACTATGATCACGTCTCAGATCTCGTATTGCCAGGTTTGGTGAAACCTTCTATTAAATTTTGAATAACTATCATCAATGTTTTATGCTTTGGTCATTTAGTGAAATCACATGTTGGCACTCCAATTTTTGTAGGGAATACATGTTAGAAAAATAGGATCGCAGAGAAATAAAATAAAAACAAATGTAGAAATAAAACACAGAAGATACACAATACAATAGAGACACGAATATATGTGGTTCACTTGATGTGGGCTACATCCACTAGATAAATTGCCAGGTCCTTAATTTTTATTATCCAACAAATGAAGGGATACAACCTATAACACACCCATTGTAACTTTCTCTTCTTTCACTCATAGTCTCCTCTCTCAGAATATAATATTCACAATAATACATAGCCGCAATACAATTCCATCGTAAAAGAGGGTTGCCTTCTAGGAAAAAAAAACCCTAAGATAACTTCTACCGTCAGATCTGTGAACTTATAATGAATGGTCCAGATTTACTATGAAATTACAATATACATTAACAAGGCAATTTTTCCTTCGGGGGCTTCACCCCCAAACCCCCACCGATAGCTTTCTTTCCCTCTGAGCCCCCTGGACCACATAGGGGCAACAAGCCCCCCTTACAATCTCCCTGCGTGGAGGGGTGTACATTATTCATGGGGTATAAACATGACTGAAAACAAATACCTATGAAACATGAAGATAATTAGGCTCCACAACCAACAATCTCCCACTTAGAGACTGATCACAACAAATCCATTGATGTTGTACTTGTTGGAATATGATCCACCTTGGACCGAGCGACTTTATCATATTCACATTCATGCTTGAAGACCAACTGAAACTGAGAAGGAACTCAGTTTCTCCCTAGTTACTCCCTTTTTTAACATGTCTAGTATATGCAAACTTTGCTTGTGTCAGAATTTGATCCCACTAGCTATGATGTTCAGTGACCAAACTCCTCAACAAATTTCCTAAACTTTTATTTACCACCTCAGTCTGTCTATCCATTTGATGGTGATATGTTGAAATAAAAGAACATTTTGTCCCCATATTCCTCCATAATCTTCTCCAGAAATGACCAACAAATTTAGTGTCTCTATCTAAGACAATACTCTTAGGCAAACCATGAAGTCTCACAACTTCGTTGAAAAACAAATTTGCAATGTGCATTGCATCATTAGTTTTCTGGCATGGGATAAAGTCTTCCATCTTTAAAAATCTATCAAATACCACAAATATGGAATCACTCTCTCTTTGTGTCCTTGGAAATCCCAACACAAAATCCATGCTTATTGCATCCCAAGGCCTATCTGGAATAGGCAAAGGTCGATACAATCCCGTGTTCTCTCTCTTTCCTTTTACATACTGAAAAATCTTACATTTGTTTACACATTTTGTCACCTCTTCCCTCATGTCTGGCAAATAGTATGAACTACTCAACTGTGCAAATGTCTTGTCATGGACAAAATGTCCTGCTAGATCTCCACTATGTTTTTCCTTCATCAGATTTTCTCTCATCGAGCACTTCGGTATGCACAACTGGAAAAATTTAAACAACAATACATCTTGAATCAGGTACTCTATCCACTAACTTCCATCTCTGAGCACATGATTTTCACCTGCTTCATATTCCTCTTAAAAATCTGGGTCATCACAATACATCTCCTTAAGGTGTTCAAACACTAAGGTTTTCACTTCAAATTCTTGTAGAATCAGACATCTCTTGCTCAATGCATCAACAACTTTATTAGCATTACCATAAATATTTTTAATGACAAAAGTGAAAATTTTCATAAACTCTATCCACTTAGCATGTCATTTATTTAACTTATCATGTCTGGTTATGAATTGTAAAGTGTCATTGTCGCTATACAAAACAAATTCTTTTGGAACAAGGTAGTTCCTCCATTTCTTCAAGGCTTGAATTATTGCATGAAACTCTTTATCATATGTGGAGTACCTTCTCTTAGTGCCATTCATCTTCTCACTAAAATATGAAATAGGCTTATTATCTTGGCTCAAGACCACTCCAATTCCAACTCCACTAGCATCACATCTTACTTGAAATGTCTTCCTGAAATATGGCAAGAGCATAATTAGTTGTTCTGTTATCTTCTCCTTCAATATACATAAGATTTTCTCATCTTGTTCTGTCCATTCAAAATACTTATGTCTCTTCTTCATTGTATCCATCATTGGTGTACAAATTCCACTTAAATTTCTAATGAACTTCTAATAGAAACTTGCTAATCCATGGAAGTTTCTGACCTCAAATATGCTCCTTGGTGACGACCATTCTCTAAATGCTCCCACCTTTTTTGGATCCATCTTCAATTCATTTGAATATATCAAAAAACCAAATCAAATGATTTATGTCTCCATAAAAGTGGTTTTCTTAAGATTTATCAACAATTTCTCCCACTATAATCTTCTCATTAATAATGTTAAATTCCTCAAATGCTCTTCTCCCGTTTTATTGAAGAATAGTATATCATCTAGATATACAATCACAAACTTACCAATAAAATATTTTAATACCTCATTCATCAACCTCATAAAAGTACTCGGGGAATTTGTTAAGACAAATGGAATAGCAAGCCATTCATAAAACCCTTCGTTTGTTTTGAAGGTTTTCTTCCACTCATCACATTCTCTCATTCATAGGTAGTGATACCCACTCTTGAGGTCTATATTTGAAAAATAATTTTCTCCACTCAAACAATCCATTAAGTCATCCATCTTGGGTAAAGGAAATGTATAACTGATGGTGATTTTATTTATGTCTCTTGAGAATGTACACATTCTCCATCCTCCATCATTTTTCGGACTTAACACATTTGGTACTGTGCATGGACTCAACATTTCTCTGACTAAACCGTTATCCATTAAATCATAGACTTGTCTATTTACCTCCTCATTCTCTTGAGGTGTCAATCTATACATTGCTTTGTTTGGAAAACTTTCTCCTGGTGTTATATCAATGTGATGGATGATACTCCTGATGGGTGGCAATGAGATTGGCAACTCATCCACTAGTATGTCAACAAAATTCTCCAACAGTTCCTGAAATTCTTTAGGAAGATCACCCATAGAAGTACTTGCAAAAACAACTATGGGTTTCCTTACCACAACAAACTACATCTCTTGTTCCTTCTTTACTTCACTCAAGAGTTCATTGCCACTCATGAGAAGTATGCTTGAGTTGGCTTCTTACTTTACCTTATTTTCTTCAATTGCTAGAAACATGTGTGTTCTACCATTCTTCTCCAAAGTATAAGTATTTTTCCACCCATCGTGAATGACAGTCATGTCATACTTCCATGGCCTCCCCAAAAAAACATGACATACATCCATGGGAATCACATCACACAAAATGTCATCTATATATCCTCCTGTCCTAAATTCAAGTAGGCATTGTTTAGTTACCATTACCTGGTGTCCTTTATGCAACCATGAGACTCTATATGGACTTAGATGTGCAGTTGTATCTAGCTGCAACTTCTCCACCATATCTGTGGATACCAAGTTATCAGTGCTCCCACTGTCAATTATCACCTTGAAAACTCTATCCTTAGTCTCGCAAGAAGTTCTGAATAAACTGTTCGTCTGCGCTGGTTTTTCAACGTCTAGCTCTGGCTTCAAGAGAACCTTCTTCATCTCTTATATTTCCCATCTTCTACACCTTCTTCTTCAACATTCTGCTTCTTAGTTTTCAAAATGTGAGCTCCAACTCCTCCTTCTTTCTTTCTCTGGGGGAATTCCCAAGACATGTGTCATGTCTTTCCACAGACATAACACTTCACTTATCCTCCTCTACCTCTTCCTCTTCCTTGAGGAAAAGAGTCTCTACCACCATACTGTCTCCCTAGGGAACTTCCTCCTCTTTATGAGTGACTATGTGGGTTTTTAGTCTCAACCTTGGGCTTTTGTGCCTTATTATGGGAAATTTCCTTGCCTATGTTTAGACTTATTCCTCTATGTCCTTGGCTTTGTTTTCTGGCCAACTTCTCTTCTTCCTTCAGCGCAATCCGATAAGCATCCTCCACAGTCCTCACTTAAATCATGTTGATTTCATCCTGGATTTCATATCTCAGGACATTTATATACTTGGAAACCTTTTCATCATCTCTCTCTCTCTATCCAACATTGATTTTCAATTTTTAAAACTCCTCTATGTACTCTTCCATAGTCATTCTCTTTTGTATCAGGTTCTGCAACTTCCTGAACAGATTTATTTTGTAATCCTTCGGTATGAATTTATTTTTCAAATTGGCTACCATTATATCTCAGCTCTTAATTTTTTTTTTTCCTTTGCATCTTCGATCAACCTGCAGTTCGTCCCACCATAGTGTTGCATGTCCCTTTAATTTGGTGACAACATGTTTGACCTTCTTCTCATCATTGACATATTCATAGTCGAAGTACTTTTCCATTGGCCTTATCCAATCCAAAAATTCTTCAACATCTAATTTTCCTTCATACATTGGGATGTTTATCTTCACTCTAGATCCCAATTTGACAATCACTTTCACCAAGCCTTCTTATGCAGTATCCTCAACTACAACTTCTTCCACTTCCACTTCTTCGTTTTCTACATAACTGATGTATCCAACATCAACTGCTCTCCTTTGTGTTGTTTCCATAGCATCTAACCTCGTGCAAAGTTCTCTTATCTCCCTTTCCATATATAGATTTTCTACAGGTGGCTCTAAACATCTTCTGGGTGACATTGTGTTGAACTTATCTTTTACACAACTACCACTTGATGTATATGATACCACTTGATGATATCGGGATATCACTTTCTTTCCTGCCTACAAAAAATTAATTTTGTGGCTCTCATACCACTTTGATGTAGCCCGCCTTCCCTCCTGGGGATTCCGTGACCTCCCAGTCAAGGATATTCAAAATAGTCAAGTCCAATCAGATTTTCGGGCCTTAAATAGACTCGAAAAAATTGACACACAGGTCCCTTTGATGTTACCTGTAGGTTCAGATTTCCCGCAACCCTACTTTCTGGCACTTTTGGCAACACCAATTTTTGGGTACTAGCTCTTGTGATAGACTCCTTCTCGAATATGACCATGGGTTGTTACCATGGGCCAACTCTCTTCGTAACTTCGGCTTCAATGATTTTAAAACCTCCCCCCTTGTTTCCTTCCAAAACACTTTCTATCGAAATACGTGTGTCTTCCTAGATGTGATGGTCTGCCTCTAATTCGTCCTTTGCGACCTCGCGAAGATTTTGCTCGCTCCACACAATATGAGAAAATCCACCTCCTGAACTCTCCAATATGTTTCCACATGTCCTCCTCACATCCAACGGCTAGGATCACTTCACAACTTCGTGACTTCGATGACCCCTCACTCTTACAATACTTATGTGGCTCTGAACCACAAACTGTTGAATGACTTCTACGACTAATATCCATGAAACTCACCCAGATATGATGGTCTGGAACAATTTCACTCCATCATGTATGGATATTGTCATTAAATTGGAGAATCTTCAAGGGCTCCTCCCTATTGAAGGATTATCACCACTATCTCTTATGAGCTTTTCCTTTCTCGAAACCTCTAACTCCACAGAGCGTTTCTTCGACACTTAGTTGAAAATTACCCTGTGCACACCTTGCAATGGGTTTTCCTCCACAACTTAGCTTCTTGTGTATGACTGCAAAGACCTTGCGACAATTCTTCACACTCTTCTACAAACAAACTTAGGCCACTCCTCCTGAGCTCATGAGTCAAAAGTCTATGTCACGCATTTCTTGCGGACACTATTCACTCTCTGCATACAAAGCTCCAAGTTATCTCTCTTGGACGTGTTCCTCCTCAACACTTTGAACTTCTTAGAATGACTTCTTTGATACTTATCCAAGTATCAACCCTGAGCACACCTTGTGACAAACTTCCTTCAACTTGACTCTTAATGGGCGACTGTGCATTCCTTGCAACAATCCATCCATGAATCAATTGTTCCTATTGAACAATATGCCTCTGAGAACAATTCTTCCTATTCACACCTTCAAGCTATCCCTCTTGAATTTTTGAGTCAAAACAGACTCAGACAATGCACACCTTATGGACACTTATGCACTCCTTGCATACAAAATTTTCATGTTATCTCTTCTGAGCTTATAAGTCGAAATAAACATTGTCAATGCACATCTTGCAGACACTTATGCACTCCTTTCATAGGCTCACAGAAGAGAAACAATTGGAACTTATCTAATATCTTACAAATTCATACATTCAACCATGTAAATGAATTCATAACATAAGAACAAGAAATAATAGAGAATTACAAATTTACACAAATCCTAAAATTCATTCATTTAGATATACACAACAACAACAAAACCAAACATTCAGAATAATTCTTCTCTGTTATATTCATTCAAATTCTATATGTACATGGACTCATACATGCTCTTCAACAACTCTCAACTAAAATTCAAGAAAAATGTCTACTTCACAACAACAACTTTCAGTAGCCTCATTTTGTAAACAACACATTTATTTATATAAGAGGGCTCATAGAGATTTTCTTTATGACTACCTTAGTGTTATCCTATCAAAATAAAATCTTTCAACTACTAAGGATTTATTACAATAAATGTTTGTGACAGACAGATAATATAAAACACATCGAATATGTACTGCAAGCATCTTCATTAAAGAAAACACATTCCCCAATGATATCATGTGATCGTCCAACTCTAAAACATTTAAGAATTTCTTAAATCATAGTCTTTTCAGGATTTTTCATGATATGGCCTTCTTAAATTAAAAATCATCACTTCAAAATGTGCGCTAGTGCGCTGAGCTATCTTCCACTTGTGCTTTGATGGAGATGCTCCTGCACCACTTGTGCTCTTATATGGACTCCAAATGTCACCTTCATGAATCGTAGCATCCTTTGCGTGTGTCACTCCCCACAGTTAACCATTGTTGCCAAACAAATTGACTCATCCCTTCATGGAATCAATGTTCCCAAATGGACCCATGTGCTCGTCAACATTCACCTCCCTTGGGAACAATGCACCCAACCTTGGTGAACTCGTCATGTTGACGCACCCCAATGTCTTTGGTGCTAACATTCTCTTGGTTTCCTTTTCCCCATGCTTTGCCTCATTGTTGGGAAACCCCCTTGGCCTTTTCACATTCCCAAGGTGCCCACTTTCCCAACTAGTGCAACTATTCGGTGTTGAAGCAACCCAGAATTCCATCTCCTTAAGTACTTGGGAGAGGGTTCCTGCACCCTTATAGCCAAGTACCTTACACTATGCATATTAGGGATATCATATTGGGAAATAGTGTTTTTATTATCTTGTTAACATAATAGGTTCAAATTATTTGTTTCAAGTTGAAATTTTCCTTCCATACTAGGAATTTGGTGAGGGATATTTCTTTGTTCAGTTGGATACTTGCTAAAATATTTTTCCACAATATTATATCTAGTTCTAAAATTACCACGGTCATTTCAAGTGACTTTTTTGATAAAGTAAAATTGAGATATTATTAGCTAGAAAATGGAAAATAGGTTGTGTATCCTAGATTCTCTTTATGCCTTTTGTACATATAAAAAAAGATTGATTTACGTGAGTGCATCATGTAAATTGTATGCATGGCTAATAAAACGGATTCTTTGTTGTTGTAAAATCGAGGAAAATATGAAATAGGATCCCTTGATAATTCATCATCCTATGTGAAATGAGAACTAAATTTTGGTGTGGATGATTGAACTTTTAAATCCTACGAATTTTCATTACCTATAATTTATAACATTCTTTTGTGATTTTCTTCATTTGTTAATTATCGGAAATAAAAAGACTTAATATATACAAAGGTCATACTATGACCATTAAACATCCTAACTCTAATGCCTCCCTAATAACCAAAATGAAAAATATACAAGAACCATCTCCACAATTTACAACTCATGCCATACACTCTTAATAGAAATTAATGTATTCTTACTCACTTGTACAATATTATATATTTTGTAGATTATTTTCGCTTAGAGGCTATGTTCCTTCCCATTGGGAATTCTTAACATTCCCATGTCCATTGATCTTCCAACAAACTTATTCTTTCTAAGTCTTCCAACATACCTCTTTCTAAGTCCTTCAATATTCTACTACTTCCCATTCTTCCTCCCCAACTTTGTTTTCTTCCACCCTCTCTTGGTTGTTTTTGCATCAAGGAATGATTCATTGTTTATTATAATGTTTCTTTGAAATGAAAACCAACAAGTAATTTGTTTCATCTTCATGTGGCCTTTGGTATTCAAGAACCATTGACTTCAAACTTTGCCAATAATCATTTTTTAGTAAAATTGGAGTTTTATTCAAATCCATTGATATCACACTTCCTCATTCAGAGGGTTTTTATACCCAAGATCTTCAACTCTATTATCTATCTTATTCTATTAAAATTATGTTCTTACATCCTCCTATTCCAGAGAACATAATTGTTTCTTGGCTATTATGGAGCCTTATAAAACCCCTCCAAGTTAGCTATTTGTATCAATCTCTGGAAAACCTCCTTGAATGTATTCCTTGTTAACTAATCCTCCGAGGTTCTCAGAATTTATGTAATATAAATTATGTAAGTAGGTCATTGTTCCTTCAACTGATCGATAGTTGAACTATACGTCCAACTGCCCCATCTATTCATATAAACACATTTTGTATCCACAGTCGATAATAGGAAGAACTTCTGTGTTTTCTGTGTTTTTTTCCTCGTTTTAATGTACCTCAAATTTGACATAAAAACAATAAAAATTCTATGGGACATTAATCTCCAATTTCATTTTATATGTTTGTTGGTAAAAGGAGGAAATACTCATTCCTGTTATAAATTTTTGTGATGTAACTTAAGTTATGTCTACCCCATCATGTCATTCCCACACCAGTCTAACTTACTTTGGATAGAAAACTTATATGGATAATTCACCAAGGAGTTTAGTAATTCCCTTTAGTCTCCAACCTACTCACTTACACACACACACACACACACACACACACACACACACAAACAGATNTGACTTAGGACTTATAGTCCTAATCTCTCTTAAGCAAGAGATTCCTATGTTTGCATGCAAGACTATTTAATTTGTCTTTGAAATGAAAATTTACTTACCATATATATATAGTCACGGGATCAGATATATACCCCTCAGCTGAATAGATGTGGCTTAGTGACAGGTGCTTGGCATCAATATATATAGTCCTAATCATTAAATGGTTTCCTTTATGAATTAATCATGGTTAGTGATGTTCCAGTCCCTTTACCTAAAAGAGTTCAGGTAACGAGATCTTATACCAATTCTCATTAACTCTGACTTAACTAAAATATCTCCCAACAGAGTCTTCTCTTGAATGATATGCTAACTGCAATAATGTTGTTGAAGTGAACGAGTTCCAAATCATCGAGTCATGAAGGGATTTATTAATTTTTCGAATTTCTTGATGTGGAAAGAATGATCTACTGTCAGAAGGAGTTAAGACTCTACATCTACCATTTAATGTAAGTCTTGTGTGTGTGAGTAATGATGTTCTCACCTGGATTTTCATCCAATTTAGTCATGCCAACTCTACCCTCATCACATGGATCGACCACCCTTCGTATCCTCAACATTTACACTGTGTAGTTAAAGGTCCTCATAGGGTTTAATGTGTTTACTGTTTCATTGTGGAGTCCTTCAAAAGACTCTGCGTATTATTTTCTCAAAGGTGAAGGCTGCCGATTTGGGGAAAACTTTATCTGGTGGAACCGATATCGCCATTTTCCCTCCCTTGTAAGCTTACGTTATCACTATATTCCAGTTATCAAACGAGGCTCGGTTCTTTATTACAGTGGAAGAAACCTCGTAATAAAATCTTATTTGTCCTTACTTAAATCTCCCATTATCGTTACTCTTTGTAACTTTCCTGAGTTGTTCCCTTTTCTGGATAAGTAGATGCTTATTTTTTTTTTATTCTCCAACTTCCTGAGAGGTCTCGACATCCCATCCCCTTGTTCCGACTTAGGGAATTTACACATGCAGAGTTTTTACGGGTAAAATAAATCCTAGGGTTTCATATTTCCTATTATCATTATTCCTTATGGTCTCTCTATAGATGTAGGTCGAAGCCTGATGTTAAATATTTTGTGAGGTTATGTGTGGTCTTAGATTGGATTTAAATGCTTCACACTGTGTATAGCATAATACATTGCATGTTCTTTATTTCTCTTTATAAAGTACGAATCCATCTTTTTGAAATTCATCAATAAACCCTTAGTTGGTACTCAAGCATATAATGCCTCCTTAAGGTCATTGCATTCTTGTCCAGTATAGTTAAAGGAATGTGATTTCTATGTTTTCGATCAGTCCACCAAACAAAATACCCCACGGTATAAAATGCTTGAGTTTGTGGAACTTCTTGTGTTAATTATATTTTCTTCTGTCATTATTGTGGTCTGTGTGTAAGTTACTCTATTTGAATTTAGCAGAAGATTAACTCTGCACCTATCATTGGCTTATAAATTCCCTCTGTAATATATATAATCGATTCAGGAAGTGTTTCAACTCACTCTTTTCTTATAGCATTTATTCTATGTGTAATGTTTACATTGTTCCCTCGGCCTACTCGCCCAACATGTTTTTATACAAATTGTATGTTAACTGTTAGCACTGTTGATTAATTCATTTTATAAACAATTGATTTCGTGATTGGTACCAACACTAATGATGGTTCCCTTTGGCTGCAAGGGTACCCGTCAGGTGGACCCTATCCCTTCCACCCCTTCCGGGCTCGTGGGTGGCATCCTCAAGCATGCACAGAGGAGGGTCAGCCTGCCCTACAGGCCTGAGTTAAGTACTAACTATATCTGCATCCCATTTAATTAAATTATGTTTGTAATCAAGTTCTAGATCTCTGATACAAATTCTTATTACTAATTGGTAAATACTAATCGGGAGTTCCCTTGATTTTCCTTTCAGGGTTCGTGTAACAGGACATTTCGAATTCTGGACATTCCCTGTGCAAAAGGTATTCAAGTTCCCTTTATAAAATCTTTAGGAGTTCATACTTCCATCTTCTAACAGTGAAGGCCACTGTTTCAACCTAGATTTATCGTTATTAAGTAAAGTTCTGCCCAAATTCCTGTAGTGGCTAGATGAAGAGAAAATTTTCAATTTGTTGTAGTGTATTCCACTTGTTAATGTAAGAAAAAATACCTACATAAGGATTGGATGCCCTTTTTATTTATGGTCTGGTTGAGATATGTAATAAATTCTTTGAAGTTGAGTTACACGACCTTTCTTCCTGCCTATTTGAAATGATACAATGATTGTTTTATTGATTTTATTCAAATCTTATTGCCATAGTGGCCTCTTCTTATACTTAGATTGTTTAAAGTGGATTGTACATATACTGTTTATGAAAAGGAAAGACTCTTGTAACGAATATCGCCACATTTTCTTGAACATGTTTTAACTTGGGTTGTCCGGGTTCGATTTTCTTGTACAATAGATTTATAGATGGATCGGAAATTCTTTATACAAGTAGTTGTATAGTTATATATGTATATATATATGAGTAAATGAATAGTAACTCCCTAATTTCATGGAATCCCTCTATTTGGAGTGGTTCTACTCGATCATTGGAATAGTTTGTATATTTAATTTATAGAGTATGCGCTCATATATATAAATATATCACCATTTCATTGTAAGAAATCAATTTAAGTTTTCGATAACGCCTGCACAAATTTCCAACTGTAACTGTGTGTGTGTGTGTATATATATATATATACACACACACACACATACATACATACATAGTGTTTCATCTTGATTTTGATTTAGCATGTACATGAAAGGAATCTCAATTAATTACTATGTTTTTGTGTATACATTTACCTACAAGAATGTAAGGATCTCTCTCTCTCTCTCTCTCTCTCTCTCTCTCTCTCTCTCTCTATATATATATATATATATATATATATATATATATATATATATATATATATATATATATATATANTTCAGTTTCCATTCACATTGCATACATAGATAGTTTTAATCCACAAATACAATTTAGTTGTGAGGTTTTCACCTACAGTTTTATCTCATTACAACAATAATATAACCTATAGAACTAGTCTTCCAAAAGTTTCACCAGACATATTCTTTCAACTAGTATATCTACGGAAATTAGCATTCACTCAGCAATAAAATATAATGGAGATAATCCATTCAGAACTAGTTTAAAGGCATTATGTCAGTCCTTAAGTTCAACAACATTCAATTAAATTTTTCATCCATAGTAAGATTCCTATTCATAATTTATAGATGCATTCTATCAGTTATTTAACCATATAACATTCAACCAGAGAAGGAAACGAATAACATATCTAAACGGTTGTCGAATAAGAAATGGAACAGCCACGTTCCTTCCAACCTTAGAACCAGACAGCCAAATCACTTGTCTCGTCCCCCCCTAGCCTGACAATGAATCCATGAGGGATAACTCGGAACTTCTCCTCAGCAAGATTCCTTCAGTCTCAACAACTTCGCCTTGCCTCAAACTCAGAAATCAGGGTTCATAACATCAAGAAGTCAATAATTTTTCCCCAGCATACTAGGCAACGTCCTACCTCCTCACATATGCTATATATCCAAAAGCAAAAGTGCCTAGGTCTTTTTCCCCTTGGGAATTTTAGCAACTTTCCAAATCCCTGATTTTCAGGGGATGCCAATGGCCAATTTTTTTATTTTCCACTTGTAGCAATCAACCCTAAGATATTTCCAACATGTTCCCCACTGATGGAGTCATGGTCAGCTTATTTTAACATGGTTTTTCCATTTTTCCTTCAGCAATAATTATAAAATATTTTGTTTCATACAAGTGTCAAAGTCAAGTAGTTAGTTGGGTCAAATCACATCTCCACCCAACAGTCATAATTATCAATTACAATCAACCAAATTCAAATTTTGGAATCGCCATAAATGGAAAAAAATTTCCAATTTCGAATTTACGAAAAACGGAAATAATTTCCTAAGAATTTTAAAACTTAAAAATAATTTATTTTTGGGGATGTTACACTCGCCCTGTGTGAGTGGTATCATAACATGGAGGGAGAAAACCGTCGCATGAGGGATCCCACTAAGAGGCCTTGTGAGAGAGCTTGCACTGAAGAGGATCCCACGTAGAGGCCGAGAACCCTACAGAGCCCGCATTGAAGAGGCCAAGAACCCCTACATGTACAAACCAATGCAGAGAGATGGAGTCGTGGTACATCGTTTGATTTCTTTTCATATTCTGAAACAAGTCTAAGATGAAAGTTGGATTTCCAGTTGTTTATCTAATTTCTAAGAACAAAATGCTTTAAAATGTTGGACCATGTTGTCATTGATGCCAATGGTTTGATTGATTTATTTCATCGATTGATGTCAAGTGATGCCAAAGGATTTATTGATTGATGATTGATGTAATATAATATGTATTGTCCTTGATGAGAATGCATAGATGAAGATGGATCAATGAGTTGTCATTGATATGATGAAGATGGATCAATGAGTTGTCATTGATACATGATGAAGATGGATCGATGTGGTTTCATTGGTATATGATGCGTTGTTGGAAAAATGTATAGATGACTCATTATTGTCTTATCATGATTGATAAGGTGCACAAATGGATGAACTCCAAAGCGGTCCCCATATGGTGAAAGCCCTCACGGGAAGACGCTTTGCAGATTGAGTTACCCTAGAAGAATGGTTGGAGGACCCATGCTCTCATTATTTTCTTATCATTATTGATAAGGTGCACAAATGGATGAACTCCAAAGTGATCCCCTTATGGTGAAATCCCTCATGGGAAGACACTTTGCAAATTGAGTTATCCTAGAAGAATGGTTGGAGGACCCATGCTTGTGTGTGTAATAACGATATTAAGATCAAGGAAATTGATGGTGAAACTATCCTATATGTATAGTGCTTGTCATTCCATTTCCGGTGGTATGTAGAACGCCACATAACTCCTCACGGTTAGAGAGTTATGGCCATGAGAAGTTGGAGACCCCAGGTTTGGGTAATGGACCCAAGTTTGTTTGATGGGTAACGGTATGAGTTATGATATATTTTCAGACAATATTATTCTATATGAATAATACATATCTTTCCATTTATGGTGGTATGTTGAACGTCACATAACTCCTCACGGTTTGAGAGTTACGGCCTTACAAAGTTGGAGGACCCTCACATGTGATCTACAAGCCCCAAAAGGTCAAAATAGTCAAAGTGGTTTAAGGGATTTTAAAAGGAAAATAATAAAGTGAAGTGATGAGTTTACTATAATTCAAATTGAATACAAAATAAATTATTTAAATAATAAATTTAATGGAGAAATTAGAAGTGGGTTAACCCTAAAATAAGGAAAGTGGGGCCAAGTGACCTAGAAGATGTTT
>ML777129.1:177386-195370 GCA_009831015.1 Picea engelmannii | reverse complement strand
GCCAAAGAGTCTTAAGGAAAGAGGGAGGAGCATGAGGCCTAGCTTTAGCTACACCGGAATGAGCCTCCTCCCCTTAGGGTTTTGATTTGGTGGCCCTGCCATTGCAACACCATTAAACCTAACCCTCCCGTCCTTAGGTTTAATTCCTTTCAAGCCTTTAGTCTCTCTCTATTTGACTCCATTTACCCAAGGCACTAATCTAAGAATGCAACGTTGAGCCCTTTTGTGTTTAAACAATCTTTCAAACTCTCTTAATTTGAAACCCTAACTAACCCTAGCAATTCTAATAACCCTAATTGTTGATGACGTCTTGCCCTATTTGAACTTTTGTTTGGTCTAAAACTTGCGGCTAGGTCATCTATTGATAGCCATAGAGGTGTTAGGCAATTTCATTGGCTCAATTAGCAAAACGTTCACCTCTTTGTCTAGCTAACCTAACCCTAACCCTAAGGTGACGTCATATCTGTTTGAACTCTTATTTGGCTTGAAACGTTGTGATATTGTCACCCTTCGATAGGCTTTGAGTTGTTGATCTTCTTCATAGGATTGATTTGCAAAACGTCCTTCTCATTGTCTACCAAAATTAATCTAGAAACTAAGATGACGTCACCCCTCTAGTATAGTGACGCAACAACAATATTTATGTATGAGCACATTTATTGCATTGTGATATGATAAGGGTTGATTTTAGACATTGAATGCACGTATCATTTTGTATTTATTGAAGAAGTATTATAAGCCACTTGTCTTTATTTGCAATTATTGACTTCGTCAATAATTACATTTATTATTTGCTCATATATATTAAAGATAGTCATTGATACTTTTAAGTACTAACCACTGCAAGCACATTTTAGTTTTATTTGCCTTGTCTCGCAAATAGGTGCCTTTCTCAATGGAATACCTTCATCCTTGACTATCCTTTTGGTAGTAATCTGTGAAGGGAAATCTTACCTTAACCTTTGAGCCTTAAACCATTGATCCTTTTCCTTCAGAACCCCAGATTACTAGGGACGTCTCCCTTTGGATTAGCCACCCTGAATAGAAAGAGCTCCCCATCAAGGTGACAGTGGGTGGGGAAGCTCCTGTTATGCCAGTTTGAGCCTTTCCTTCAAGCTACTTAAACCTACCGTACAAACTGTGCGACAGCAGGTCATACAACTAGTTTTTGCAGAACTCTTTGGGAACATATTCATGATAAGAAAGAGAAAAATCAAGATAAACATAATAAACCACCATAGAAAGGTAATCCTTTTGAATCTGCAAATTATGTTGTCGCACATTGTAATCTTGGCATTGAAGAAGTTTTTAGTACTTCTTTTTCTTGGAATGACACTTGGTTTATAGATACTGGAGCCACATGTGATATGACATTTAGAAAATATTTATTTGAGACATTCAATGCTCAAATTGATGGAGTAATTTATTTTGTTGATAAGTCACAGTTACAACCTTTCGGAATCAGTTCAGTAAAATTTAAATTACCAGGATATGTTGATTATATACTCCATGATGTTCTTTATCTGCCACAATTAAAAAGAAATTTAATGTCTCTTATCCATATAAGAAATCAAGGCCATTCAATTCATGTGTTTGATGGCATCATTGAGATTAGAAGAGCTTCTGATAATATAATTTTGATGACTAGAGTGGAAGATGGCAATTTGTTAAAACTAAATGGTAAATCTATTAATGTTTAGAATTCAACAAATTTGGCTCAACATAGTGGCAATTTTTCTTCCAGTTTGTTATGGCATGCTCAATTTGGTCACATTTAATTTGATATTCTTAGGATTATCAAGCATAAAGGAGTTAAATGGATTCCTAAAATTCCAAGTCAACTTTATCAATGTGATGCATATATTTTAGGCAAAAACAGTAAACAACCTTTTCATGACTCTATGTCTCGAGCTTCTAGAAAGCATGGTCTTATTCATTCAAACTTATTTGGGCCCATGCATCTTCAAAATCAAGTAACTTTTCCAAGAAAATATTATGAGTTTTTCATGGATGTTACTTCAAACTCAAGTAACTTTTTCAATAGTTCTTTTGATTGTGAATTAAATTTTTCTGTTTTTGATGAACCTACTTCCTTTCAAGAAGCAGTAACTATTTATGCATGGAAAAGTGCAATGCAGAAAGAGTATGATGCTCTCATAAAAAATGGAACTTGGAGGTTGGTGGACCCTCCATTTAGAATTAAACCTATTGGCTGCAAGTGGGTATATAAGAAAAAATATAAAGCAGATGGCTCTCTTGATAAACACAAAGAGGGACTTGCAACAAAAGGATCTGCTCATAAAGAAGGTGTTGACTTCACAAAAACTTTTTCTCCTACTGCAAAATGGGGTGCTATTCAAACTTTGCTTTCTTTGGCAGCTCAAAAAGGATGGAAAATTCAAAATATGGATTTTAAGACTACATTCTTGAATGGAGACTTGAAAGAAGATGTATATATGACTCAACTTGAAGGTTTTACTTTCAAAGGTCAAGAGCATAAGGTATGTAAACTGGTAAAGTATTTATATGGCTTGAAGAAAACACCACATGCTTGGTATGAAAAATTAACTAAGAATCTTTTGAAATTAAACTACAAACATTTTAATCTAGATGATGCAACTCTATTTGTTAAGAAGGTTGGTAAATTAGTTGTATACCTAGTTGTATATGTTGATGATATACTAATCACAGGAAACAATGGTGATTATATAGCATCTGTTAAGAAAGAGGTAAAAAATGTTTTTGATATGATTGATTTGGGCTTGCTTCGTTATGATTTAGGAATTGAGGTAGATCAACAATCGAAGTACATTTTTATTTCTCAGAAAAAGTATATTGGAGAGCTATTGAGAAAATTTTGGATGCAAGATTGTAATTTTGTTTCGACTCTGATGGAGCAAAATCTAACACTTACTTCAAATGAAGGCAAAGCATATGAAGATGCAACAAAGTACATGAAGCTTGTTGGAAGTTTAATTTATCTTACTACTAATCATCCAGGCATAACCTTTGTTGTAGGAATACTTTCCAGGTTTATGCATCAACCATGTGAAGGTCATTGGAACACATCAAAATGAGTGCTCAAATATTTAAAAGGCACTCAATTATATGGAATCAAATATTCTAAAGTTTTAGACTTCCATCTCATTGGTTATTCAGATTTTGATTTTGATGGAGATCAAGAGCATGGAGTGTCTACTTCAAGGTATTTTATGTCTCTTGGATCAACAATGATCACTTGGAGATCATGAAAGAAAAAAATACATGTTGATTCTACAAATGAACACGAATATGTTGCAACATCTCAAGCCACAAAATAAACCATTTGGCTTCGGAAAATACTTGAAGATTTGTAGGAAAAACAAATGACTTCAACACCTCTATTTGTTGACAACACTTATGCAATTCAATTGGCCAAGGATCCTAAATTTCATGATCGACCAAGCATATCAACACCAAATATCATTTGATTCGACATCATGTTGAGATCCAAACCATATCAGTCACTATTTCACTTCAGAGAAAATTGATAAACATCTTTACTAAGGCTTTGGGTTGATAGAAATTTGAAAAATTTTGAATGATGCTTGGGATGACAAATGTACCTTCGAATTAAGGGGGGAATGTTAACTAATCCTCCACGGTTCTCGAAATTTATGATATATTAATTACGTAAGTAGTTCATTGCTCATTCAACTAGTTGAATTGTCCATCCAACTGCCCCATCTACTGATATAAACACATTTTGTATCTATTGTCGATAATGAGAAGAACCAGTGTGTTTTTTGTGTTTTTTTCCTTGATATTGAATATAACATATAAATAGGGGTTGTCCTTGATATTGTCACAAGCCTATTGTCCATTTATTTGGTGTAGATGACATCTTCTACTACTATAGACTTGTGCCTAGACAATTATTACTTGTTGAGTTCCAAGAGCAAGTATCTTTTCTTAACCTTAACCTTGACTCTCCAATCTTTTTCCATGGGTATGTGACTCCTAAAATGAAATTATGAGTGCATTAGCCTCCTACACTTTGGCTTTTTAAGGTCCAATTAAATCATAATACTAGAAAAATTTCCTACCAGTACATGGGTTGTTTGGTAATCTCTTCGTATTTATATTCCTCCTTCCATTGACAACTTGCTTCTTCCATCAAGTAGTCACTTGGTTGCCTCTCATACCAAGAAAAGAACATAAGTCAAAATGCCAATAATCATAAGCATTTTTTCTTTTCTGCTTGGTGTCAATTCTCTTCTTCCAACCTTTCTATTTTCAATGTTTTACCCATGCTAAACTTACTTTCCACATGAAATGTTGGCCTCTTCTTCAAATTCATGGTAGGCCTATTTGCTAATGATGTCATCAACACAAAAATACTTATGCAGAAAAACTTTTCATGTATTTGCAAATTAAAACAATCTACATTAGATCAAAATTTTCTACTTGCTATTTGTCAAAATGCGTGAATGCGTTTGTTCAACTCCAATGAAAATATTTGAATTATTTCTTTAGGGTGCATGTTTGGATGTCCAACCAAACAAAACTTCAAAAGTGTACAATATTTAACCCAACTCCTAGAACATAAACAATTTTTTAGACTAATGTGGGTATTATCTACAACCTGAGTGGGACTAATGTTTAAGAACATGTGTTTCCACCTAAGAGGTTAGAAATTCAAATCCAGAAGGGGGTAGGGTATGTATACTTCCGTAGACTTTACCATTCAAATCGCTATTCAAATTTTTGAGTATTTTATAGAGTTTTAATAAATTTTTGGTGATTTTTAAGGTATAATAATTTTATCCTATAGAATCTAGGCGAATCATTTTTAAAATAGCGAATCTCATTTTTTGAAAAACCATGGAAAATTAGCCCATGAGCAAAATTTAACCCCTAGAATCATCCCTGCGGGGTGGAGCGGATCCCTTGTCCCACAAACAAGGGGGTCTCATACACCAATTTGGTGTGGCTTAGGAGTGACCTTAAAAACATATTATTATTATTATTATTATTATTATTATATAGATATAGATATACGTTTGGACACTATAAATTATATATTACAGCGCTTTTATTTGAAATGCATTCTACACCAATCAAAGTTCATTGTTTATTTCTAATTACCAACTGAATGTATACCTTGCTATTAGTTGGGCCTACTGAACACTTTTCGCCAGTGTTACCAGAACTGGACCGAAACCGGTAAAATCGGTCAGTCCGACCGGTTCACAGAGCTTATCGGTTCAAACCAGACATTCAAACCGCTTTTGACCGGTTCTGTATGGAACCGGTTTTTCTGGGGTTTTTTTTTTTTTTTTTAAGCCGTACGGCTGGAAAAGTGAGAGGATTTGCAATTTTTTTTATAAAAGTAAAAAAGAAGAGACTCAACCAACAACTTTTGACAATGAAGACCTTTCCTGGATCGATTTGGATCCCCAGACACATCAAGAGAATGTGTACATTGATGTTGCAAATGTATCTTTGCCTTCTGGACCAGGGGAATCAAGTGAGGCTCAGAATCCCCCTATTGAGTCTACTCATGTTGAGGATGTAGATGATGAATCTGATTTTGAGTCTTAGTCCGAGTCTGAGTTTCAGTATGCAAATTCAAACTATTAGATTGTGTAGTCTCTACTCTCTACCCTCTAGCCTAGACTCTAGAGTTATTTTTGGAGTTTATAGGCCATTTAGAGCCTTTTTGATGATGTATTTTGATTCAGAATCCAGATATTCATATGACTATGGAGTGCACTTGCCACTTACTGTTACTGTGATTTTGGTTTTATACAATGTTAATTGTTATATATATATGAGAAATATATATATTGATTTGGATTCACATGGATGCACATGAATATGTATTTTTTTTTTTAAATTTAAATATTTTATGTATTTTTAGTGACTGATTTTTTGATCCAATTTTTTTCTGTTTCGGTTCAATTCCAATTTTTTAGGTTGACCGATTCAATGACCGATCCGATTATGCTAACCTTGCTAACCTTGCTTTTCACATCTTCATATATCCGCACAAAGCAATTTAATTATGCAAAGAAATGTATGGATGTAGGTAAGCGTTCAAACGCATGGTCTAGAGGAAAATTATATGCGGTAGGCCATCACTCAACAATTTAATAAAGGAGTGTGAGGGGAAATTTGGGAAATGGAACACCTTACAAACTAAACGCCAACAATTAAGCAGTTGAGAGAGATTTCAATGACTTACCAATGAATCTAACCCCTTTGAATTTAGAAAAATTTAACTTATCTACTTATTATTTCATAATAAAGCAATAAAAAGTAAGGTTTCATCTCTTGATTATCCTATCTATTCATTAAATTATTAGGATACCCCTCTTCCAATCATAACAAGTAAGATTAACTACTATTTTAGTGACAATGTTCTAGAAAAACTAGGATATCATTTGATTTACTCTAAACATTCTAAGTTTTTTACTTTTTAATCGAGTAAATTAGTTAATTGTGAAATCACAATTTTATATTGTTTAAATCAAGTTTTTCAATGCATGGATAGATTTAACACTCTCAAAAATCCTCCAACACATAGAATGTGTTTTCTACCACTTAGATATACAATTCCATCTATCCTTCTAAATTTCTTGTCTGATTTTGGACAAAACCCATAGGAAAAAAGTAACCAAAAAAAAAACATAGAACATTTAGACTAAATCAATCTCTAATTCTATAAAGAAAACTAAAAAAAACTAAACGCTCAGATTTACTCTCTTAACTTCAACTACTAATGCTAGCATTAACCATCAGCTTTGGTAATTAGCACGTTTCATATATTATTAACACTACTTTCTACTGTTCCATTAACTCTTATCATACTTTTTAGCAGTAGCTTATGCCGTTTCTATATCTACAGAGGGATTCGTGGCTGAATTGCTACTGATAAGAAAACTAAAATAGCGACGGTTCTTAGGGCCAATTGATAGTGGGATCGTTGGATGATTAAGAATGGCCAACGGCCAGTCCACCATACTGTAGATGTAGAAAAAGAAAAAGTTAGTGCCCAATAAAGGGCCATCCTTAACCCTATTGTAGATTCAGGTAGAGGGCCCAGGGGTTGACTTTGTGACTAAACAAGGCCATCCTTAACCCTATTGTAGATTCAGGTAGACGGCCCAGCGGTTGACTTTGTGACTGAGTGGTTGATCTTGCCTCTCAAAAACCCATGTCACGATTTTGCACTTTCATTTATGTATGTCTAGCTTTTAGATTTTTACTAGAATCTACATGTTTAAAATCTACATTCCATAGATATAAAAGCTAACCAATGCTCAGTGGAAGAAGTCATTCTGGGAGCATACCTTACTTTTAACGAAGCTTTCTCGTGTGTGGAAAATGGAAATTTCAAACATGTTGAAAAATGCATAACATTGTGTATTGACTATCTATTTTATATATCCATATACGTTAATGATCCATTTTATACATCCACATAAATTAACGTTAGTATTGCTGTCATTCTTATGTCAAGCCCGCCAAAATGGACCGATTTTGAAGAAGACTTTAGCATAATGCAAATATTAAGCAGAAACAACGGGAGAATGARACGGTTTCCAAATTGTAAAATAAGAGAATGGGAGAATCGATTAAGACAATGGGAGGGTGTTGGTTGACGAATGATAATCCACACACGTAAAGAGGATGGGACGCCAGCCACGTTTGATGAAGCATGATGGATTTATTAATTATGGAGATGCTATTTGGTTTCGTTGACGTTCACGCCACGGAGTAAATATGATTCCCTTTATGTATTGGTAAAAAACTGTTTGTGAAAGGGACAAATATGTAGGGTACCAAATGCACGTATAATACTCGTATATTTAAGTCTATTAAGTGTCATTCATGTTATAATATTCGGTCTATTCATGGATTACGTGTTTGCAAAGGAGTTAAATATTGAACGTTTTATATTCAAAAGTATCTTTTGGACAGGTCGCTATTAGTATTACTGTGTGAAGAAATTGTCATATCAAAAACAAACAAATTATATTTTTAAATGAATTTGTATTAGAAATTTTTAATTATTTTTTTTAAATAGTTTTTAGTTAAAAATATTTCATCTAAATTTTATAAATTTAACTTTTGCTAGAGTTTAAAATTAACAATCAAATCAAATTAAAGACAAAAGATTAAAAATGTCGCATGATTGTGGTTAAGTTTAACAAGGGTTGCATGGCCACGCAGTCCATGTCTAGTTAGTTGGGAGATATATGTTGAACAATGAAACTTAATATAACTAAATGCATAAGTAATGAAATGTTTTGGTCAAAAGATAATAATTGAGGGTTGTTTGTTATTCAAAATGTATAATGAACCCTAAACTGAATGGAACTAAATCCTCATGAAACTAGGTACATTGCCAATGTTAAATAGTACTAACTAGACATAAACACCAAACAAAATCAAATTGCTAATATTAAAAATCAATTGGTTAGACCATTTATAGTTGGTCAAGTCATATTTTCATAATTAATATTAAAAAAAATATTACTCTCGTCAAGTTGCATCATAAAAGGACCTTCCATTTATTTTCATATCAATACTAAATAATAAAAACGAAATATTAAATAAATGTGGATTTCTTTCTTATTTTTTTGGATGAAAATAATAATAAAAAAAAGTCAAATCAATTTTTTTTAATTAATTAAAATTTAAAATAAATTATTTTTCAATTTTTGAAGAAGAATATGGTTTAATGGTTAAGAACATGTGTTTCCTCCTAAGAGGTCACTAATTCAAATCAACATAGGGGTAGAGTATGTATACATATGTAGACTTTAGTAGTCTAATCATTACACGGAGGAAGTCCCTTATTCCACAAATCCCTTATCCCACAATTAAGAGGATCTCGTATACCAATTTTATTGTCTAACTACTACTACTACTACTATCATCCTCTTCCTCCTCCCAAAATTTGTTAATTTTTTTTATTGTAATAAAAAAATCAAGTCACTATTTTAAATCAAACATAATTTTAAAACAATTTTAAAATTTTCAACTCAACTACTAATAATATTAAATTATTACACTTTCCACTTTCCATAAGAAAGAAAAAATCAAGATGGAAGGTATGATCTTTCCCACATGTGGTAGATTATATATGATAGATAGTTTATCGTCTTACCCTTCCCGGTTGCATCCATTCCTTGCTCTGCAAATCAAGAACGTGGAGCTCATTTGTTTTCTTTAGCCCATTCATGACTCCAACAATGACAACGTTGTCGCTATCTCGACTACTCTCCACATGTCTAGAGCGACCTCCATTCCAAGGTTTTCAAATCCAATGCCACCACCTCCCCGAAGTGCAATCCCCTGTAGCACCTTATACCCAACCAGGATTACTGACATTGTATTAAAGACTACATTATGACGATGCAGAAGGGATCAGAATGACAAAGTAGGGCAGAAGGGGGATCGAAAATAGGATGTAAATCATGTCAGAAATGTTAATGCACTCTGCCACCTAAGCAATAACACCTTGAAGTGGAGAGCCAATAGAATGGGAGAAAAGTATTTTTTTTAAATTTATTTTAATTGTAATAATAATTTTATTGAAGTTTTCTTAAGTTGCACATTTGAAATGCAAAAAAAAAATTAAGTCAAAGCAACAACTAATATTTGGTCGATGACCAACTCATTGTTATTAGTCCCTAGCCTTTGGCAGGGACTAATAAAGAGAATGCTTCTAGTTGAAAAGTGAACAATTAAGTTAAAGACAAAAGATTAATAGGACTAAAGAAGGTGGGCATGTGTAATAGAGAATGTGTAGTTCATTAAAGGGGATGGGAATGAAGGGAGAATTGAAGTTTGGGAAGAAGAAGGATACTAGTAGAGGAGGAGTGTTTAAGAGCTAAGCTAATTTATTTGAAGATTAGAGTATAATAAGCCATTGAGTTAGTCCACACATGAGAAAAATATTGTTAATGAGTCAAAGCCATTTACAAAAGACTACCAGTGATTACGAATGCATCACAATGTCATTTGAGACTGCTTAGATCCTCCTCTTAATAATATTCTAGGCAATAATCCAATCTCAATGAGTGGTGGTTTTCTCATTTGGGTTTCCAAGGTAACAAAGTATTTCTTATGTATGGTACATTGAATTCCTCTATCGCAGTTCACTAGTTTTTCATTTTTATATGAATAATGATCACATGCTAGTGCACTTATATTTCACTAGTTAAAATCCCATTTGATTATGTTATGGATTAATTTCCTAATTTTTGAGTTCTCGTGGATATTCACTACCTCATCTATAGTTGTTGTAATCGTTGGGTTAATCCAATCATTGTTCTTCCATTCTACAAAATTTTACATTTAATTCATTTGCTAGCTAGAGTCCTTGTTGAACTTTATAGATGTGTGCAATTTATTAGGTGTTAGCTTGAACCTTCATATGTATGAAAAAAATGATTTCCATTTGAATGTAGAGTTTGAACATTCCAGTATATAGAGTTATGTAAATAGAGAATTTTTATCATGGGACTGGACTTTTCATTCAACTTGAGCATCCCATACCACTCAAGAAGCATAGTCGCTGCATGAAACTAACATGACCTTGCTAGTTGGGCATGACCACCAACATATTCTATTGTCCAAGCTATGCCTAATTGACATATCCTAACCAAACCCAATCTAGGCACCTTAAACCATGTGAAATGTCAGAGTGTTGATTTCACTATAGGTGATGTTGCACCATCTCCACCCAACCATAGGAAACCTTATATTTCCTTCACCAAGACAAGCATAGTTGATCAACTAACTACCCAACATGAGACCATGTTCTCATCCATCTAGGCCAACAAATTCGAGCCCATGAAGGTCATGCCCCTTGTTTGCTAGTCATTCACATATTTTTAATGCACTTATCAACATTGTTTCCACATAAAATTTTAGAGGTGAAATTAGAGGGTTTAGAATTTTGGTTGGGAGAATTATTTCCAAATAGGGGTTTAACTATACATAGTCCAAAATTTATTTAAAAACAAATTATCTCTAAAACCCTTAGCCCATCGATATCTATGAGGGTAAAGAAGGGAAATCCATTTTCCCTTGTAAAATTCAAACTAGACCCTCCCAATCACCCCCATTCTCTCGTAATGGCAATCAATCGAAGGTATTTCACCCTGATTTTATGGAAATGACAATTATTTGGATGTATTTCACCCTGTAGAGTCCATGTGTACTATGTTTGAATTTTCCATTTCCCATTTTTCTTATAATGGAAACTAATAGAAGTCCTTGAGCGATGACCAACTATCACCCTCCTTGAGTGATCAACAACTATCACCCTCACTTATAATAGTGGTATCTTATTTTTCCAACAAAATAAAAGGTACATGTTTTTTTTCGTGGAGTTGTTCAGTACCTTAAAAATGGAATTTAGTTCCAAAAACTTGTCTACTTGTACAAAACCCATTTTTCTAGTGCGATGTATTTTTTGGAAATTTACAATATTAATTTTATATATTTTTTAAATTATCAAAGTGAATATATCCTTGAAATTACAATGTCTTTTGTTCGTGCATGATAAGAGGGTCTTAACATGATCAAAATATTTTCTTTTCTTTTCGATATTGTAGACATTTGTGTCCTCTAGTGCAACATAAAAATCATTCAAGAAATGGTTAAGATGAAAAAACATTATAACAAAAATAAGAGAGGTATGTATTCTAGGATTTTGATATATTCGAAGACAAAAATATATTAAAAATAGTAAAAAATATTAATTAAAAAAACACTATATATTTGGAATCCACATAACTGACTCTACCTATGTCAATATTTTCGTCAACAACTGAATTGTTTAGCCTATAGAAAAATAATGTAAAAGGTGGAGATATAGAGAGGTATTCATAAACATTGAGGTTTCTATTAATTTGTAGACTAAACCACTAGGCTTGTCATCCCAAACCTAAATCTGAGGCAACCAAGTCAGCATACATGTTTTCAATCTCGCCCGAAAATTTTGAACTCAAAAGAATGTGCATGCATCCTTAAGAGCATGCACATGCTCTAGGAACGTGAATGTGTTCCTAATAACTCACATGTGCTATAGGAACACACATGTGTTCCTAAGAGAGTGAACACACTCTTATAAGATATTTGTTGTTTTCCATTCCCCTATCCTTCCCTTCCTTTCACTCTCTTTCTCCTACATCTACCCCCCTCTTTGTCTCCCTCTCATTCTCCCTCCCCACCCCCCTTGTTTATCTCCCTCTCTCTCCCTCTGAAACTCCTATACATGGAAAGAATTAGAAAGAAAAAGGCATGGAAATACCTAGACATAGGCCTTGATTTCATATGCCTCAGACTCTCACACCCACTCCCTCTCTACCCCCGCATCCCCCCACCCTCTCTCTTTCTATGACGCTTTGTTCCTCCCTACCCTATTACACCCTCTCTCTCTTCCACCTCTCTCCCACCGTTTCTCTTTCTCCTCGTTGTTAGTATCAGTCTAACTCTCTCTCTCTGCCCCTCTTTTTCTCTCTATTCCCCCTCTCTATCTCCCTCTGTATCCCCCCCTTCGGTGTCTCCCTCTCTACTTCCCTTCCTCTCACTATCCCTCTCTCTACCCCCCCACTCTGTCTCCCTCTCCCTTCCTCTCACTCTCTCTCTACCCCTCGTCTCTATCTTTCTCTCTCCCCCACTCCTTCTCCTCTCTCCCCCCCCTCCCTCTCACTATCTCTCCTTTATCTCTCCTACATATAACACGATCTCCTACATTTACCTCTCTCTCTCTACCACCCTCTCTATATTCCTCTCTCTCCTTCTCACTCTCTCACACTCTCTCTCTCTACTTCCCTTCTATACCTTTCTCTCTCTACTTCCCTTCTATGCCTTTCTCTCTTGCCCTCCCACACTCTCACAGATAGAATTTATATCCCCCCTCTATGTCTTCCTCTCTCTCCCTCCCACACTCTCTCACGCAAACATTATGTCCCCCTTGTATGTCTTCCTCTCTCTCCCTCCCACACTCTAACACACTCACTCTCTACCTCCCCTCTTTTTCTTCCTATCTCTCCCTCTCACACATTCACACACTGGCAAGTTTCGTATATTGCAAAGAAAGTCATGGTAAATCAAGAACTAGAGATGGCAAGGTATGTCAAGACCTAGAACTAGAATTAGACCATGTCCTAGACCTGGACCTTTCCTCACCATACCTCACACTCTCACACCCACTCCCTCTCTAAGTCCACTCTCTTTGACACACTCCCTCTCTCTCTTTCCTTCCATCTATTTCTCTCCCTCCCTCTCTCTCCCTCCCTCCCTTCCCCCCCTCCCCTCTCTTTCCCCTTGCTTCTATCTCTTTGTCTCTCTCCCCCTCTGTCTTCCACTTTGTCCCTCCCTCCCACTATAATCCCCCTCTCTCTCTCTCTCTCTCCTTGTTTTTATTCTCACTCTCACTCTCTCTCTCTCTCCTTGTTTTTATTCTCACTCTCACTCTCTCTATTTTCCCTTCTTTCTCTCTTTCTCATTATACCTACCTCTCTCTCTCTCTCTCTCTCTCTCTCTCTCTCTCTCTCTTCTGCTCTAGTTCGATATTGTTATATGTACTTATATGAACATCACCATGACCTAGACCATGAACTAGAACTAGACCATGACTTAGATCTTGACATAGACAATGACCTAGACCCCCCTAGCTCCATCTAATCCTAGGAATAACCTATAATATATCATTAAACTCCTCTGCACCCAATCCCTAAGTGTAGTATGCCTATACCTCTTGTTTAATAATGATATTATATATATATGACCTCTCGCCTACTATCTAATAATTATTCTGCATGCTTTAATGATGATTATGGTATGTTGATTCTTCTTTTTTATTTTAATATAAGAATAATATTTTAGTCGACTCGATATTTTTTATATCGAATATTTATACGTCTTTGAATGTTTTTATTAATTCATTTTTAAATCATTTTATCTTTCACATTTCTTACCTTCTCGGTGATTTGATTTGATTTCATTGCCAAGTTTTCTCAAGCCCCTTTGGGATTTCCTATTGTTTGATTTTATATTATCAAAAGTCCATTATTGATATTTTTTCTTATAAGATTGTCATAGATTATGCATTATTGTAACACTTATCTATTTTTACTTTCTTCAAGATTAGAGTATTTTCATTAGCCATTTACAAACTAATAGCACACGTAAAAGGTTAAATTTCCTTGATTTTTTATTTTTTGCAATCAGTGTTTGACATGCCCTAGATTATGTATGAGGGAACACTTATCTATATGTACTATATCACACACACTCTCTCCATATCTACCCCCCTCCTCCCTCCCTCTCCCCCCCCATCCCACTATCTCTCCTCTCTCTCTCCTAAATCTACCATCTCTCTCCCACCTCTCTCTCTCTACCCCCCCTCTTGGTCTTCCTCTCCGACCCTCTCACACTCTCAAACAATCCATCTCTACCCCATTATCTATTTACCTCTTGCATCTAACCCTCACTCTTTGTATGCCCCTCTCTCTCTCTCCCCCACTCTCCTGGCGTTGCTCTCTTTTCTTTTATCTAACCCCCCTTCCCTCTCTCCCTCCCTTCCTCTCACACACTCTCTCTCTAATCCCCCTCTCTATATCCCTATTCCTCACTCTCACACACTCTCTTTGTCTTCCCCTCTCTCCCTCTCACACTCTCTTTATTCTTCTCTCTCCACCCCCTCTCTATACATCGCAAGCAAATAAATGGGATTGACCTAGACATATTAAGACCTATACCTAGACCTATACATATCAAGACTTAGACATGGAAAGAACTACATCATGACCTAGATAATGACCTAGACCTATACAATTAGCATTATGTATACCATGACATAGAACCACGACCTAGACCATGACATAGAGCTAGAGCTAGAGTTATACCATGAACTAGACCCCCCTAGCTCCATCTAAGCCTAGGGATAACCTATACTCGACCCTTAACCCCCTCCATACTCAATCCCTAAGTGCACTATGTATATACCTATTTTTAAAGGCCCCACAACCCTTTCACCCACATCTTAGTGTTATAACCATTGCTCTATGCTTCAAAACACTTTCAATACTAAGCCCTTAGGTCCTACTTGTCCCAAAACCCCTATAAATATTTATCTAGAAATATGTTTGGTCTATAATAAATGATATATCTATTGCATTAAGAGCACACATGCACTATTGTGACTTCAAATTCTTGAGGTTGTGTGCTCATTCATGCCCAGCAGGAATGCGTGCGTGTTCCTAGAATGTGCATGCACTTTAGTATGCATGTGTTATAGGAACACATGCGCATTCCTGCTAGGCATTTTATGTCCCAAAAACACTCATGTGAGTCATCTATCTCAAAACCTCGAACAATCTTGACATCTGCAAGAAAAAATAGTAGGAACAAACAAGTTTTTATTCTTTTTTTTCTTGTTATTTAATTCATAGCCATTTTTTTTATATTGTAAGACAATTGTGGGACGAATTGGAAGAAAACTTTGTCCAAGTGGAATTGGAATTGTTGGTTGTGTCTTATTCTGTAATAGTAAGACAAATTTGTCCAATTTGAATTGTTAGTTGTTTCTTCTTGTGTGATAACAAGAATTTTTTTTCCAATTGAAATTGTTAGTTGTTTCTGCTTGTGTAGTACCAAGACAAATTTTTCCAATTGGAATTGGAATTGTTAGTTGTGTATTCTTTTGTAATACCAAGACAAATTTATCCAATTGGAATTTAAATTTTTAGTTTTTTCTTCTTGTGTAATACTAAGACAAATTTGTCTAATCAGAATTGGAATTTTCAGTTGTGTCTTCTTTTGTAATACAAAGACAAATTTGTCCACTTGGAATTGGTATTGTTAGTTGTGCCTTCTTGTGTAATACAAAGAAAAATTTGTGGTGGGATGCTTGTAAGCCAATTTTTATCTTTAAACATGGGGAACCTATGGAATCGAGAAATAATTTCAGAAGAGGAAAGAGAAACCCATGATCGAAATAATTTCAGAAGAGGGAAATCCAATTTCTAGAGGAATAGATGCCATTGTTGTTTCTCCTCCATCACCGGAATAAAAGTGCATGATTTAGTAGAGACCAATCCAATCAGTATCTCATCAAGACAACTTGTTTTTTTTTTTTTGTAAATAAGAAGTATATATTATATTAAGAGCCTGCTAAAGCTGATAAAAGGGACCAAAATACAGCAATACACTGGCTGCAGTTACCGGACTGCCCCAACAGAGGGGAAACCAGTCCAGCCAGCCCACCCAGTTCAAATGTCTAAGAAAGTCATAAGTCCAGTAAAAACAGTGTTCAAACTGACTGCCATCTAAACTATGAGCCTTATAAAACTTGACAAACAACACTAGTGAGCTAAACACCTGGCAGATAGCCTATCCACGTGGCTCGGAGGTCCTTTGTCCATGGTTCTTCTTCAATATACGTCGACTGATCGTCCCATTGCTTTTCCTTTCCCTCGTCACCCGCAGTGTCCTCAGCTTGGCCTCTTCGCTCTGCGTTCTCCTGCTTCACTTCTGCTGGTCACTGCATTCTATCCATGCCTGCACCCGTAGCAGTATCAGGTGCCTCCCCTGGAGGAGACTCGATCGGGTCCGAGCAGAGCTCCGAGTGCATAGAAGAGATTATTTGAAGAAAGCTCGCCACGTTTTCTTCTGTGGCTTGCAGGCGATACTGAAGGTCCGCCACCTCCTGCCTGAGCTCAAAAACTAAGTCATACAGTATGACCAGTCGATCCCTGATGTGCTCACTATCAATATCGTCCGTGGGGTGGAGGCGCGCTCATTTAGACTCTCCATATGTCGGTGGTTCGCTGCTCAGATTGCTTGAAGGTCCAGGGATAGCCATTGGGGTTGAGGACTGCATCCGGGGGTCCTGAGGGCACCTCAGAAGCGAGGCTGACACTCGTGGGATAATAGCCATGGAGTTAAAAAGAATACACTGCGAAGGTGGCGAGGTGGCGACGGTGGATGGAGTCTGAGGACGGGAGGATGAACAGGTGGAAGGTGAAGCTGAAGGTGAGACCGAGGGTCGACGGGGCTTCCAGGGAGAGCCCCTCCTCGGTTTGCCTCTTAGCCTCTCCCTCATGCGCACAAGTGGACTGGTCTGGACGATAATTAACCAAAGGTGCAGGAGAGTAACTGGGACAACAGCAGTCCGGAGGGGGCGAGCCAGGTCCAGTCTGCGTTGCGAGGGGAGGAGCCCTACAGACCGCATTAAGGGATTGATAATCAAAACGACGAGTCGAGCCATTTGAACAAAATGCGAAGGTGCAATGTGTGGCGTTAATGCCCCAATACCGCGCCATAAATGCCAATTAAACTCGAGGGCAGCAGCCTGTGGCACGAGCCCATCACGTGGCTCTGTGTCGCATCGGACTGTGTCTGCTCCCATCCTTTGCCACGAGGAACCCACTAGCACCCCATCCGGGGAAACATCTACTGAGCCATCTTTTTGAATACACTGCTGGAGGATAGGATGATCTGGATTCTGGGCTGAATAACAACAGAGGTCTGGACCTCTCCAATCAATGCCCAAATTAGCCAATTCATTCGCAACTTGATTCGCCTTCATTCTAATGTGAGTGGGGATGATCACCTGATGAGGGTGCAACAGACCTACAATGATCTGCAATCCATGTGAAAGTCTCCAACTTGGCGAGATGTTATCCGGGTTGGCCCCATGTAAGATTCTACGCAACAAGCCTATGATGACCTGAGAGTCCCCTTCAACGATGATCTTTGTATAATTATTATGAGAGGCCATTTGCATACCTTTGATAAGGCCCCAGAGCTCTGCTGCATTATTCGTGGAGTGCCCAAGGGGTCCTGCTCCTATGGCTAGAATGTGTCCTTGATGATTACAGAAGACCACTCCATAGCCTGCAGCTCCAGGATTGCCTTTAGACGCTCCGTCAAAATTGAGTTTGAAGAAATCTTTTGGGGGAGGAGACCAAAGG
>ML777129.1:120379-156794 GCA_009831015.1 Picea engelmannii | reverse complement strand
GCATTTTAGAATATGAAGAGATACATTTTCAATTGGTAGTCTCTTTTTAGTGTTTTATTTTCTTGATAACTACACCATTCAACTGAAAAGTGATATTCAAAGTTATATTGAAGGGGTATCACTTCTACATAAGTGATGATCAGTGACATGAGTTGGCCTAAGTAAAACATTGCTTTTAGTTGTTTTACAACTTCATAAGAATAACATATAGATGTATAAACATTGGATTTGATCAGATGGTTGTGCACGAAAGTTCAAAAATGCTTGTGTATTTCAATGGTTCTGTATGTTGCAGGAAAGACTCAAGGTACCACACATTTCAAACTATTTTTAGTTTGCGCATGGGAAAGGGGAGAATGATGGAGTAGGAGCATGCATAAAAAGAGCGTTGCATGGGAAATAAATGATGTTCATAAATACTTCCCTTATTCGATATGAAAAATCCATTGTTGAATGGTGTTCTTCAGTAATGGGAGAGGAAACAAGAGCCCATGAAGACCAATCACACAGGAAAGGACACATACATATACATTTTTGGGAGGTGGTCAATGTAGATCGATCATAGTGATATGAATACACAAAAATCTAGGGTACTCATGGCTTCCATTTAGTTTGAACATCAGACAATGTAATAGTTGAAAATGGATGAGAAAACTCTCTTTATTCTATGGTCCATGTAGTAGTAATGAATGGGATGATTGTGAATCAATAGACTGGGTTGATAGATGGGATTGTGTATCACTTCCCACTGGTTAACATATAACTATGGAATTATCCTAGATGGAGGAGGACCAATCAAATATTTTAGCAGACTATGATCACATCTCAGATCTCGTATTGCCAGGTTTGGTGAAACCTTCTATTAAATTTTGAATAACTATCATCAATGTTTTATGTTTTGGTCATTTAGTGAACTCACGTGTTGGCACTCCAATTTTGGTAGGGAATATATGTTAGAAAAACAGGATCGTAGAGCAATAAAATAAAAACAAATGCAGAAATAAAACACAGAAGATACACAATACAATAGAGACATGGATATATGTGGCTCGCCTGATGTGGGCTACATCCACTAGATAAATTGCCAGGTCCTTAATTTTTATTATCCAACAAATGAAGGGATACAACCTATAACACACCCATTGTAACTTCCTCTTCTTTCACTCACAGTCTCCTCTCTCAGAATATAATATTCACAATAATATATAGCCGCAATACAATTCCATCGTAAAAGAGGGTTGCCTTCTAAGGAAAACAAACCCTAAGATAACTTCTACCGTCAGATTTGTGAATTTATAATGAAAGGTCTAGATTTACTATGAAATTACAATATACATTTACACGGCAATGTTTCCTTCGGGGGCTTCACCCCCAAACCCCCACTGATAGCTTTCTTTCCCTCTGAGCTCCCTGGACCACATAGGGGCAACAAGCCCCCCTACAATCTCCCCGCATGGAGGGTTGTATAGTATTCATGGGGCATAAACATGACTGAAAACAAATACCTATGAAAGATGAAGATAATCAGGCTCCACAAACAACAATCTCCCACTTAGAGACTGATCACAACAACTCCATTGATGTTGTACTTGTTGGAATATGATCCACCTTGGACCGAGTGACTTTATCATATTCACCTTCATGCTTGAAGACCAACTGAAACTGAGAAGGAACTCAGTTTATCCCTAGTTACTCCCTTTTTTAACATGTCTACAGGATTCTAGCTAGTATGTATCTTTTCCAACTTCATATGTCCATCTTCCAAGATAGATCATATGAAATGATACATGAGTTGTAAATGCTTAGTCTTAAAATGGAAGGTTGATTTATTTTCAGGATGAATGACACTCTCATTGTCACAGTAAAACCTTATATTCTCCTGCTTCTTTCCCAATTCCTTCATAAACCTCTATAACCAAATCATTTATTTACTAGCTTCTGTTGCAACAACATACTTTGCCTCTATTGCAAAAACATACTCTGCCTTTGTTGTTGAAAGTGAAACAACCTTTTGTAGTTTCGAAATCTAACTTACTGTTGTTCCAGCTACAGTAAAAACATACCCTGTGGTGATCCTCCTGCTATATTTATCATGAGTTCAATGGATTATGACAGAGTAGTCATACGGTGTTGGAGTATGAGGCAAGATTCATGGAGCAACTTAGGTATGCTCCACATCTAAACATGAAGAAGTTAAAGTTCAACAAGTTTGTGTTTGGCCTTAAATTCAACATTCGTGCGAAGGTGAGGATTTTAATGCCTCATAATTTGCATGATGTGGCTCAGAAGCCCCTCATTGTTGAGGAAGAGTTGAATGGTGGGGGTTAGAGAAGGACTCCTTCTAGACAGACTTGACAAAAATCATCAGGACCACAACAACATTAGGCACCATCCAGACATACCACAGGGCATCGAGATACGCCTAGAGGATCGTTGTTTATGACACCACGGTGACAAACGCCTTAGCAAATGACTCCTTATAGAGGACCACAACAACAACAATGTCGACCGCAACAACAGTTTAGGCATGTTCAATAGAACAGACCAGGATCATAGGTTGTTATAAAAACACCTTCTACTTCAAGGAATAGGAGAAATCGACTGAAGACTAGATGTTGGGCATGTGGTGAGCCACATTACCATCAATATTGTCCGATTGAGAAGGCTAGAGCGGTCAGATCATCAGGACCCACTACAGTTGGTGATTTGGGAAAGGCCCACAAGATACATGCAACAATGAACAACTGTTGGGTTGAGCATCAGTCCATTGTGCTAGAGATGTTAGGTACAATCGTAAACCAAAACTATAGTATATTGATAGATCTAGGTTCTACAGAGAGATTCATCTCTAGTGCAGTGCTGAAGAGAATTAAGGTAAAGGCAGTCGGGCAAGATGAGTTCAAGTATGTAGAAATGGAATCGGGTGCCAAATAGAATGTTGGATGAAAGGTTACAGGATGTAGCCTTAACCTGGGAGACTTTGTAATAAAGGTAAATATTTATGTCACAATCTTAGGACATTATGACATAGTGATCGTATGGATTGGTTGGAATCACATGATGTGATACTTAACTGTAAGAGGAAACGGTTACGTTTGACGGATGATATGGGACAAAGTAGAGTGATTGTAGGAAGAAACTAGGGAGTGTTCTTAAGGTTGATTTCTTCCATACAATTGCAAAAGCGTATGTGGAAGGGATGCAGACTATATGAAATATTAGCATTGAATTAAAAGGGTGAGGCGGAAGGACTAGAAAGCCTTCCTATAGTGCAAGAGTTTGGAGACATGTTTCCGGAAGAGTTACCTGGTGTGTCACCCGAAAGAGAGCTGGAGTTTAAAATAGACTTGAAATCGGAAACTAAATCTGTTTCCAAAACTCCTTACCGAATGTCAACAACTGAATTACAAGAGTTGAAAATTCAATTGAAGGAATTGTTGGATTTGGGACTTATTCATCCAAGTGTGTCACCTTGGTGTGCACCAATTATTTTCATGAGAAAGAAGGATGGATCATGGAGACTTTGTTTTGACTATCGTCAGTTGAACAAAGAAACGATCAAGAAACAATATATGCTACTTAGGATAGACGATTTGTTTGATCGGATGAAGGAAGCAATGATATTTTCGAAGATTGACTTGATATCCGGATATCGCCAATTACAAATTAAGAAAGAATATATCCCTAAGACCGCTTTTAAGACAAGATTTGGACACTATGAGTTTACAGTTTTAGCATTTGGATTCACAAATGTCGTGGGGGTATTCATGAGTTTGATGAATGGGGTGTTTTGTGAATACTTGGACTAGTTTGTTCAAGTTTTTATTCATGACATAATGATTTATTCTCGAACGAAGGAAGATCATGATGAACACTTGAGGTTGGTCCTGCAGTGCCTAAGGGAAAACAAATTGTACAGGAAGATATAAAAATGCTCTCTTTACCAATCTAAGATTCACTACTTGGGACATATCATATCTGGTGAAGGTATCATTGTGGATCCAGTGAAAGTGGAGGCTATTATGGGATGGACATCACCGAAAAATGAACAAGAAGTACACAGTTTTATGGGTTTAGCAGGATATTAACGATGACTTTTCGAAGGATTTTCTAAGATAGAAAATCCAATCACAGAATTGCAGAAGAGGAACAAGTAGTTCTTGTGGACTGAGAAATGTGTGGAAGCATTTCAAAGACTCAAAGAGTTGTTGACGATATCATGGATACTAAAAGTCCCCGACATGCATAAGGAGTTCTTGGTATCCACAGACGCATCCAAGGAAGGGTTGGGCACAGTTTTGATGCAAGATGGTCGAGTGATCACTTACATTTCAAGGAAATTGAGAAAGCATGAAGAGAACTATGCAACACATGACTTGGAGTTATTAGCTATTGTTTATTCCTGGAGAGTATGGAGACTTTATTTGATTGGATGAAAATTCAAATTAAAGATAGAGAATTGTGGATTGCAACATATTTTTACACAAAGTGACTTGAACGCGCAACAAAGTCATTGGTCAGAATTACTTAGCGAATACGATTTTGAAATTACTTACATTAAAGGAACTTTGAACTGAGTGGAAGATGCGTTGAGTAGGAGGCACACATATTTTTGGTATTACCTCTTAAGACGAATCTTCAAGAAAAAATTCTAACTTTACAAATCGATGATGGCTGGTATAAAGAAGTTAAGAATAATATTGGACAAGATACTATGATGGTACTAAAGTATGAAGGTTATTCACTAGATGATGATGTATTGTTGATATTTAATGGAAGAATTTATTCACCACCTAATGACAAACTAAGAAGTTTGATCTTAATTGAAGTGCATCAAGCAGTATACATGGCTCATCCGGGAGTCACGAAGATGAAGGAAGATATTAAGCCTTTATTCTTCTGGAAGGGAATGAAAGAAGACATAGTTAGCTATGTGGTGAGATGTCTATAATTTCAACAAGTGAAGGATAAACATAGACATCCAACAAGATTGTTATAACCACACATTATTCTTGAATCCAAATGGTAAGTCCTTTCGATGGAATTTATTGTTGGATTGCCACTAACAAAAATAATACACGATTAAATTTTTGTGGTATTTGAAACTTTGACGAAGGGTGCACACTTTATTCCAGTGTGTACAATGTATCAGTCACCTAACATAGCTAGAGTATTTTTTAGAGAGATTGTGAGATTACATGGGGTGCCAAAAAGAATCATATATGATCGAGGATTGATGTTTACATGACATTTTTGGACCAATTTCCAAGAGGCTTTGGGAACATAATTAAACTTTAGCACAACTTATCACCCAGAGATAGACTTGAAAACATAAAGGAAAAACCAGATTTTAGAGGATATGTTGCATATGTATGTAATGGACCAACAAAAATGTTGGGAGGAATTATTACCACTAGTAGAATTTTCATACAACAACAAGTATCAGAGTATGATTAAGATGGAACTGTTTGAGTTTCTTTATGGGCGACCGTGTCTAACGTCGTTAAGTTGGGATCAACTTGAGGACAGGGTACTAGTAGGACCAAAAGTGATTCAAGAAATGGAAGAACAGATGCAATCGATCAGACAAATAATTAAACAAGCGAAATATTGAGAGAATATTTATGTTGATGCGCATCACATTGAACATAGTTATGAAGTTGGAGACATAGTCTTCTTATGGGTAAAACTGCAAAAGAGTTCGATCAAGTTTGGAAAGGGTGATAAACTCTCTCCTAGGTTCATGGGACCCTATCATGATTCTTTTAGGCATATGCGTGATGTTTTTCATGTATCTGTTTTGAGACATTATATTAGTGACCTGTCACATGTTACTGACATGAGTTCCTTTCAGGTGTCGGATGAGGGTGCTCTCATGGCGGATCCAATCCGCATTCTATACCATCGCATTCGACAGCTACGACATTGAACAATCAATCAGGTCAAGGTCCAGTGGGACAATTATCGTCCACACTCGGCTACCTGGGAGGAAACATATGAGATGTGTCAACAAATTCCTTACTTGTTTGATAGATTATACATATATATCTATATCATATACATTTATTTACTTGATTTTAAACATATTGTACAAACTTCAGGATGAATTTTAAAATAAGATGGGGTGTATGTAACATCCATCTCTATGGAACATACTATTATTGAATTATTCTTTGGGGACAATTGCTTGCAAGTGATATGGGTATGGAACACTGTGATTTCATTCATATTATGGGTTATATATGATGATGTTGAGGTGTTTTAGTTGCTTGATTATATTTATATATGTGTGTGTGTGTGTGCGTGTGTGTGTGTGTGTGTGTGTGTGTTGACATGTTCTTTTGATAATTTGTCCTGAGTGTGCACGACACATGACAGGTTATGCATGCCACTGGCATCAAAGAGATTCCTTGGACTCTGGATTGAGTCAGGGAGTGGATTGTATTGTTTTAGTATTTCATTATTATGCACATATGATGTATGTTGGATTTTAGTATAATTTTTGTATATGGATTTTTTACATTGTTTTTGTTAGTGGATGTAGGCTTGACGATGATTTCTAATCTAACTCACATAAGGAGTAAATGGGACTTGCACAAAAAACTGAATATTGAGGGAGAGGGGTGACAACATCCCTGTCACAGCCTACTAGCACTCCCGCTATGGCCAGAACTCTAGGTTAATGATTACCTAGTTTGGGTGGTCCAAGGTGTCATGAGGGCAGACAGAGGAAGTCACTCATGAATATTTATAAGGGGTATGTAATAAGGAATAATACTTATTCCTTCAAAGCCCTTAGTCTCTAACAGAAATGAAATATCGTAAGGAGAAATTACTTGTGCAACCTGGGGAGAATGTGACACATGTAGTGGGTGAATAATCCTTTAACTGAATTATTAAAAATTAATGAATTATGCATGAGGGATAGATGCCCATGAGGAATAACTCTATAAATAAATTGATGTAGAAGGGAAGGAGATGGAACTTTTGGGAAACACTATTATGGTGCCGAATTTTTACTTGTGAGAGTTGGGACTTAAGGCTTGTGAAAATAGTGGAAGCTCTTCTTTGCAAGGAAATCTTGGAAGCTATTGTGTTCTAGTTTTTGTGCTTGGCCCCTTTGTGGCTTGGGGGGGATAAGGGGGAAGAAGAGTATCGCTAGCATTGGTTGGGAGGTACTGGTGAAGTCTATGTGATTAGAAAGTAAAGGAAATGAAGGAACACAAGACTTGAAGGGAATCTTCATTACACAGCTTCCACTGGTCCTGATATTTTATATTCTGACATTATTGCATTTGTTGTCAATGATAATTATTTCAAAGTTTAGATTTTTAAATTAAAATTACTGCAAGAGAATAATATTTACAGTGGTTACATTTTAAAATTTTGTTGTAATTCTGGATATTTTCCAAACCCTAAATTGAGTGGCATGACCCTCATTGTAAAATGTGAATTTTATTGTATATAGTCTATGTTTAAAGCCTATATTTTCATCCATAAGTGAAGTATGTGTGAGCATAGTTTTTAGTTGAGGTTATTTTAGAAATTCGTCAGTCATTTGTTCTCTCGTAAACCATGGAGTTAGTTTCAAAATTATTTCATGACTATCTTTGTTGAAATTCATTTAAAATCCAAATCAATCCTATTGATGGGTTCTATATCGAGAGGCATACTGGATCCGAACTTGTATCATAACTACCTATTTAAGTTTACGATATTTCATTTCTATCAAATGGTGGATTCTCTATGGTTTTGTTTAATCCAAAATTATTTTGTTTCTCTAATTTAAATCCTTGGTTAACCCAAGTTATTAGTAATGAGGAATCCCTGTGCTATAATATCTTAATTTCAAACTTTGAGATCTTGGGATGTCTATGTGAAGGTCTTCGTACTTAAAATTTTTACTTACTTCATTCCTGGGAGTTATCCCTTTTCCTTAATAAGTTAGGCATGTGACTAGGGGCTAGAACCTAGTGTTGGAAAAAGGGTGTTATTCAGAGCTTCGAGACTCTGGTTCTCCAGAGGTTCTTAAACTTCAACCCTCCTTTTCTTCCAAGGTGATAACCAGTCGAATATGGTCATAAGCTGAGTTGAACAATAGTTGTAGGTTAACCCTACCCCACTTTCTCCCATCAAAATTTGGTAAACTAATCTAATGGATGGTCTTTCTCCTTGATTAACAGTTGACATCTACTCCGGAGTTCGGAACTCCATGAGTTTTCTCTCTTTTTCAACAACAACCATTTTTCCTCTAGAGTGCCAAACTGCCAAACCTCTGAAGGGCTAAGGTTCTCAGATCTAATGGTCCTCAATTGGTTGCTAGATATATGGATGGTGTTTACTCTGGGAGTTTGAGACTTCGGGGTATTCATAATCCTTAACAATTACCTCTTAACCTTGCTGCAGAGATGGATTCTGAATAAATAAGGAATAAAAGGTTCCCACACCTCGCTCAGATATACGAGCATAAGAAACTTCGAGCCTCCGAGATTTGGAGGTTTTTGTGTTGCAACTATTGTTTCCTCTGAATTTGCGAAGGTTGAACCCTTAGATTTGATGGCGCTTGTTAAAATTTCAATGACGGTTAAAATTAAATCTGGGCTCCGGGATTTCAGGACTTTTCTCACAAAAAAGCTTTCATCTACCACGACGCATGTAACTAGCCTTAATGGTGAGTATTTACTATGGAATTCAGGACTCCAGAAGTTCCTTCATCTTAACCCTACTGACTCTAGTTTTGTCGAAGTAGCGAATTAATGAATCGTTGAAGAACATAGGATCATATATCAAACGACCTGTGATCATTTGTCATATCTATGACTATCCTTCACTTTGGGACTTCTAAGCTTTGGGGTTTTTCACCTTTTCACTTCTACGAACTCAAACTCGTCAAATCGTCGGACTCTTACGAATCCAATGGCTAGTATTCAATCACCAATTTAGGGTGTAGATTCACGCTGTGACTTCGACTTAGGGGCTCACTTAATACAAATAAATATAATTCACTGAAGTAATGAAGCCTCAAGGTCTTAAGGTTTAACAAGTGCGCATCTCCCATCTAATCGAATGGTTGCGAGGATTTTGACTCCTCACAATCAGATCACATCCACTAAATTCCTTTGAATGGATTTCAAACTCTTGATTTCCTCTCTTGAACCCTATACACGTTGTTCCTCCTGAGATTTGACTTAAAATTGAACTCCAACGCTCAATATACCATTCCTCTTGAGCTCTAGATTCTAATTGTTTACTGCGTACTTTGTGCCTCCCCTATGTATGTTCGCATTGTCTCTTATGAGCTTCGTAGTTTCTAAGGTTAGATACTTCTTCCCGGCTTGAGAGGATCTCTACGCCCACCAAGGACTGTTCCTTCTAAACTTGGGCTTTCAAGGAGCTTGTCCACGCCCTTCTAGAGTTGGCTCTAGAAGTGTTGCACTATGATACCTAGAAGAGAAATTTCAGGTTCCTTACAGAAACTTATTAACTCAGTCTTAGAACAGATATTCATTGGGTTGCCGGTTTATTTCTTCATAGTATCAGTTGGTTCCTAAAATTACAGAGTAAGCTTATGATTTCTACATTTTGTTGAGAGATTTTCTCTGTTTTTCCTTTCCTCATTTAAAATGTGATATAGATTAGTATCTTTATACTTGGATGTACTATGTAAGGTTGTGACTTTTCCCAATAAACCAGAGTAAGACAGAAATGTCATATTTAGGTTTCCTGTTGAAGTTCTTTGTTACCGATTAAGTTTATGTCCTGTTTTCAAAAGAGTAGGCATTGGAGCTATGAAGAAGTGACATTGTTACCATAATTTTCTGTGTTGAAGAAAATATAGCTAAGTGTGTTGGTAAATATAAATGATTTTTGGTTGGACTGAAAATATGGGAATTAGATACTTCCTTGTTCCTCAGAACAATCGCCATTACTGATACCTTAAGTGGTAAAAATCAATCAGATGAATCCTTGACTTGAGCGTTGATTATGTGTCTTGGAGGTCCTACCCTTGCAATTAGGTTGGATGGATAGATATTCTTTATTGCCTTGTATGATGATTTATTCTATTAGAAGAAGTGATGTTGTGTGTTGAAACCGGTTCTGGTTGATCTTGAATAATCATTATGTTTTACTCTTGTTGTATGTGAAAATTCTGGGATCTAACAGATCATTAATACATTGACTTTGTATCTAAATCTAGTGGTTCAATGAGATGAACGAATTAGACTATGTATGACTGAAGTATGTTGGTATCATTTATAACTTGTTCTAATGATGTTTTCTTAAAGTATTAAGGAAAAAGAAAAAGAAAATATCTCTTACAATTATCAATTGGTTGTGGCATAAAAGAGGGGTTTTTACATTCATGATCAACCTTGAATTCAGATAGACCTGTAACTATATTTCTTACATATGGTAAGACTTTGTAGTTGATGTGATATAGTCTTCTATGCCAAATTTCACAAGGACTCTCAATGGAGTGATTCAAGGATGCATTTGAGTGACCTTTTAATTTATACAAACTACCTTCTTCTATTCCAATAAAAATTGCATCTTCTATGGTTTTTCCTTTAGGCCACATAAGAACTTCACCATCTATGAATGAAACCCTGAAACATTTATTATCTAAAGCTCAGATAGAAAGTAAGTTCTTTTTCAAACCAAGTACATACAATACATCCTTCATTCTCATCGGAGTCTGTGAATCAAGTTTGTAGGTGGATTCTCCCATTCCTTTGATAGGGTACTGGTAATCATCTCCAAGTGAAACTTTCCGGGTAAAGTCCTTTTCTATAAGGCTAGAGAGAATGTATCTCTAACCTTTCATGTGCTTAGAGGAACCACTTCCTATGAGACAGGTATCCTCTCCATGTGTCACAGATCTTGAGAGGGTGGAGAATGAAACATAATCTTCAATCTCTTCTTTAGTCAACTTCATGGGTGGATGATGATCTTCAACTGCATGGGCATGATGTATTTTGTTATTTCTCTTCTTGTATTCTTCCCTTTTGGTAGGAAAATTCTTATCAATCTGTCCCATTTAATCACAATGATAACATTGGTAAGAGGATAAATCTTTTTCTTTTCTTTGACCCTTACGATATTTATGGAATCTCCTTGGAGGGTGAGATTCTTTATGGAAGTGGGTGAATATATTTGGGGAGTGATATTATTTATGAATATAGGTATCCTTTTGGAAATGAGACCTTTTCTTTCCTCCTTTAGCATGAGCATCCACGCCTTGGTCTTCATCCCTTAATAGTACGAATTCTTAGTTGGATACTCTTGCTTCTTCTTGAACACATTCTTCCCATAGACTGCCAAAATGGAGTTTCTCTTTTCTTACACAGATGGTTTGGATGAAGGAATCCCAAGGTCTTGTGATACCATTAAGAGTTGTCATGATGAGCTCATCCTCATCCAAGTTGTCTCCAATTTATTCTAACTGTTCTTTCAAATGAGTAACTGTAGAGAAATAGTCTTTAACTATTTCTTCTTTTTGCATATTTCTAGTCTTGAGTTGGGTTATCAAGTTCATCTTTTGGTTGATGTTCTTTCCTTCATACATTCTAGTTAGGGAATCAAACATCTCTTTTGGAGTATTCTTAGAAAACACTTGAGGGATCAAGTGACATTTAATGGATTATGCAATTATCCTTTTGGCCCTAACCATATCCTTCTTGTACTTTGCTTTGGTTGCATGTTCTTCGGGTTCCGGTACATTTTATTTTATGAATTTGGAAAGGTCATTCTCTTCAAGAATGAGTCCAATTATGTACTTCTAGGCATGAAAGTTTTCCCAACCTTCTAAATTGTCAACAAGCTTGGTGCTTGCAAACATCTTGACCTGGAGCTAGGAAAATGACCAGAAAATGAAAGTTCCCAGAAAATGAATCTGAACTTACCAGGAGATGAGCTGGGTTGAGGCAAGTAGGTTGAAGTTGTTTGTTTTAAAACATTTCAATTTTTGCGCCTTGAAACTTGACCTGCACAAATATGGACGGGTACTTATGGTACTGGTTCTGGTTTCCTGGTACTAGTCAAAACTAGGGTTTGAAGTTTTGGAGTCTCTGGCCACTAAAAAGGTAATCCCAAGCTTCCAAATGATACCCTAGGGTAAGGCGCACTTTGCTAGATGGTTTTTAGTCAAAAATTTGGTTCCAATAAAAAGCCCTAATTTCCTTGTACGACAAGAATGACGTTTTTGGATACTAAGTGAAAGGTGCTCTATTCAGTCAAGATATGATACCATATTAAATTTAGAGTTGTTATTAATTTATTTTCAATTTACTAGAGCATAAAAGCATAAGTAGGATCACTGAAAGAAACAAAATCACAAGATACACAAAATTTTATCCTGGGAAACCCTCATGGGGGAGAAAAACTAGCAAAAACTTCCTCAATAATAGATTGGAAATACAATGCCAAGACTTAATACTAAACCACCAAGAATAAACTAGGACTGAGCATGCACCAAGAATAAACTGCAGCTTCCTTCAAAAGATGTGAACTAGAAGTATGAGTGAGTGAGTGAACAAATGAGGCACCATCCTCACTTATAAATACTAGTTGAGGAGGTGCTAGGGTTATATCTCTTCACTTAGTAAGGCCAACTTCCTCCAAGAGTGGTTAAAACCACTTTATAAACCCTAGGCGTTGACTTTACAAATACCACCATATAAATATGGTTTGACCAATCCACAAAAGGGGATTTGGTCTTATACAAGACTCAACATGATCAATCCATAAAAGGGGATTTTATCTATAAGATAATAACTCAAATATAATTATAATATTCTTCGAAGTTACAATATTTCAACAGGATAAACAAAGAAGACAAAGGATTTAGACCAAAAATATAACCATGTATTCAAATAAGATTTTATTACAACTATGCTCAAAATACACTGGGAATTGTATTTAATATAAGCCTTGTGCATGTAGACGAATCATATTTATGATTAGGAAATGAATAGACCATTATGCATTATGTGTTTATACACACAAATATCATCCTCATTTAAACAAACAAGCCATCAAAATTTGTTGGGAAATGAAATGACACATGAAGAATCCCTTGCAAACAATCTACTCAGTGATGGTATCCTACTATAAAAATGATATACTCAATATGGTATCCTTATACTATCATGTTTAATTATCTCTATTAATATTCAAATATGGAAAATAATTATGAATATTACCTACTCTATTTTGGAGAGATTGAGATGTAGAATAGAGTTGAGCTATGTTATAATCGCATCCCTAGGTATGGCATGCACATCCATCATCCTTGTAAAGACATATTGCATAATTTTCTTAATTATGGATCATATCATAGTTTATTTTTTGCATCAAAATTTATCTATAATGTAGAAAATTTCAATGGGTTCTTAAAATATTCAATCAATGAATAATCCAGATTGGAATTTAATGGTATAAGTATCCCTCATCGAGTGTTCCATAACTTAACTACTAGGACAATAGGTTTTCTGATGAAATTGGAAATGCATGGATCTTTAAATTCCAGACCAATTTCATTATTGTTGGACAAGTAAAATCTAGACAAAAAAAATATAAATTTTGATTTCAAAAGTGTGAATATCGGTGTTTCTAAAGTGCAATTTTGGATTCTAAAATCTTGAATATTGGTTTTCGAAAATGTGAATTTCAAATAATTTTGATTCAAAAAGTGTTAATTTGTAATGATCCTTAACCCTTAAAATTGAATAACAAATAAGATATTCAAAGAAATGTAGATGTAGAAAAGTAGATACAATAGACAATTAGATTAAACATGTAACAATATAACCCTTGTATTGATGATTTTTAATAGAGGGAGAAATGTTCATGTTCGACAAAATAAGTATTCCAATAGAGAAAGAGTACCTTAAGTAACCACTGACACAACCCGATCAAACATCAACACACTGATGCTTTTATGTGGAAAAATCCCTGTGGGGAAACATCCATGGCCCCAACCAACATCACCACTTGGAGAAATTTATTAATTAAAAAAAAAAAAGATTACATAGAGTTTCTTGTGATCGATCATCGACAAATCACCCTCCATTCTCTTCAAATAGAGATCATGGGCCAATCAGGTCTTAATTCATGGATCAATGTAGTCATTAAGATCGAGGATAATATGAGCCCTTGGCTTAGTATATGTCGGAAAGATAGCATGACCATCAAATTACCTAAATACAAATCCATACTAAATAAAAACACTACTACCTAATGACACATTAGACCAAGTTGATCTTAACTAACTCCTAAGTGTCTATAAATCCTAACATCCCCTCTTAAGAATAACTTGGGATAGGATTGAAAAATTTACAAAGGTGACACAATAGGAGAAGGAAGGGGGAATTAGAGCCTATCCCCCCTTAGTGACAACTTCTTGAACTCCTAACATAGATAGACGTTTGTAAGACTTTTCTTTTATAAGAGACTTTGTGAAAAAATTTGCAACTTGATCTTCTATAGGGAAAAAGAGAACTTCAATAACTCGATCGTGAATGAGTTTTTTTTATGAAGTTCATGTGTAGCTTGATGTTTTTTTTTGTTGATGTTGAAATGGATCTTTGGAAATATTTATGACACTCTGATTGTCACACAAAAGGGTGGTCATATGTTTTTGATGGAATCCAAACTCTCAAAGTATCTTCCAAAGCCACTGGGATTCTTGAGTTGCATTAACCACTACTTGATGGTCTATTTCTGTTGAAGAGAGAGAAATAGACTATTATTTATTATAGGCCCAGGTGGCAGGTCCTAAACCAAGGATTAAAACAATTTTTTTAGTAAAGTATCGATCATCAGGGTCGTTGGCCCAATCTGAATTAGTGAAACCAACCAATAATGGAGTCCTCTCTAAGTTTTAATGTATCATGAATTGAATTGTAGCCCATACATATCGAAGGATCTTTTTAGTTTATTTCCAATGGATGTCATGGGGTGTTTGCATATATCGAGCAAAAATACTAGCAACAAAGGAAATATCAGTATGGGTATGAATCAAATATAAGAGGCTACCAACTAACTAATAGTACAAAGTGGCAGTGACTTCAGGAGAAGTACATGTGGTAGCAAGTTTGAATCCATACTGGAAGGGAGAAGGGGCTAGTTTAGAATTTCCCATGTGAAATAAATGAAGAAGGTCACAAGCATACTTATACTCAGAAAGAAAAATTCCTTCCTTGGTTTACAAAACTTGGAGGCTAAGGAAATAGTGCAAATAGACTAAGTTGGTCATTTCAATTTTTTTCTTAAGGTTGGTTTTCACGTGGTTTAAAAGTTCAGGGTCACTACCAGTGAGGATAAGGTCATTAGCATAAAGAACAAGTATTATGCGATGGATTCCTGCTTTCTTGGTATAGAAATTAGGGTCATAATGGAATCTATAAAAGTCAGTGTCAAGAAGAAATCTATCCATTTTTCCATACCAAACTCGAGAAACTTGCTTAAGACCATAAATACATTTCTTAAGGTGACAAACAAGGATGGATTCATTTTGGACATATCCAGGAGGTTTTTCCATGTATATTTATTCTTGAAAATACCCATGCAAGAAGGAATATTTAACATCCATCTGATGGAACTCATGTTAATTCATGGGAATGGTACCTTTTTTCCTTCCTTTTGTTACTTATATAAAACATTTTTCATTTCTATTTGCACCTTTCCCATAATTACCATGGTCCGAGAATTTCCTTTTTTCCACTGGTATGTTAAGCCATTTGATGCATTGATTCTTTAATATTTTCATGCATTTAGGGAAGGATGATGCGGGTTTTGGGTAACTATTGATTAATTGTTAAGGAATCTTATAGAAAGATCATATGTTTCTACTCTGAGGTGTTGCTACTTGATGCAGGAACATCGTCGACAAAGCACAAGCATGGAAGATAGATGGGCACACTTGTGCACATTTTGAAATATTTTGAATTTCAAACGATCAATGTATTAATGTGATATCTGACAAATATTTTTACCCATGAATGTCTTAAATGATCGGATGTTGAACCATCACGTAAGGTTGATGGGGGAATATATTTTTCTTTAATGAATCGTATCGCAATACAGATTTGGAGATTGTGCTCTTATCTGTCTGACTCAATATTTATTGTAATAAGTGATAAGTAGTTGATAGCATTCAATTTCATTAATATAGAGTAGAGTAGTTGGAGGGAATAACTCAAGAGAGTCCCTCTGTATAAAGCTTTGTAATATTTTCTAGTAGTTGTTGTTACGGTTGAATCTAGTGTGTAGATTTCCCTTGTAAGCTAAGAGTAGAGAGGTGCAGAGAAAAGTTGTATGAATGTGTGTAAATTTCAGTTTTATGAATATAACAGAGATATATTGTCCCAAATGTGTGTTGAATGTATGTCTATCTGAATGAATGGTACATTCTCTATTATTTTTCAGTTCTCTTTTATTTCTATTCTTGAAACTATGAATTCATTTGCTTCGTTGAATGTATGAGTCATTGTGAGGATTAGATAAGTTTCAATTGGTTCTCTTTACTGAGTGAGTACAAGTTGTGCATAGTTTCCACAAGGAGTGTGTGACCGAGTCTGTTTCGACTTGAAATCTTATAAGAGATAAGGGAACTTATATGTATGCAAGGAGTGCATCGATGTCAACAAGGATTGCATGACATAGTTTTTAGACTTGAAATCTCAGGAACGATAGTGTGATTCAGTCACGAGAGATAGAAGCGGTTGGAGATCAGTTGCAAGGAGTGTGAATTCATCCACAAAAGTTGAAGTGTGGAGAGAGATCTGTTGCAAGGTGTGCACAGATCGAATTATCAACTAAGTGTCGAAGAGATTGTTCAGATAAATAAGGAAAAGTAGAAGAAGGAAAGCTTAGGAGGGAGAACAGTAGAAATATTCAAGGAAATGAGCCTTTGAATTTCTCATCAAAGCTAGTGGGAAATATTTGTCCTCAGAGGGAAATGGACGATCCCAGAACATCGGATTTGGTGAAGTTGCAAGGAGGAGAAACATGAAGTATTTTGATTCTTCAGAGGTTTGGAAAGTTGAAAACTTGATGAAGATCAAGTCGCAAAGTCCGAAGTTGCGATTCCATTATAACCGTTGATCGTAGGAGAGCACGTGGAAACATGATTCAGGAATTTGGAAATCAGGAGACTGGAGGTTGTGAGTTAAAGGCATAGATTTTTGTGGGTTCGCGAAGTTCGAACCTTTGTGGGGCCGACGAATTTGAGGAGACGTGTGGCACGAGTTAGGAGACTCGGAGATGAGCGCTTCAGGAAGGATTGAAAAAAGGATTCGGGAAATCCCAAAAGTCTTAACCGTGAAGGGATAATCCCACAGTCATAGTCGTGGTCACTTGTGGAGAGACCTCTGTGTGTGGGTGGAATATTTTTGGGTGCCAGCAGGGACCTAAGGATTCGTTTCGAATCAAAAATCCAAATGATCCAAGACCGAGAGGTCAAGCAACCGTTTGGAGGGAAGGGGGTTTGTGCCACTACTCCAAGGTGATGCTACTTCGAAGTGTTTTTACTCCAAGGTGTTGCTACTCATAAGTGTTTCTACTGCAAGGTGTCTCTACTACGAGGTGTTTCTACTCCAAGTTGTTGCTACTCTGAGTTGTTGCTACTACGAGACTTAATACAAAAACACCACTATTATGGAGTGTTGTTACCATCGAAGGATCAGTGCATGATGATGACTATACCATTGACCCATGGACCCGTATGTTAAGGATTGATTTATACGATGAAGTTTCTTACCTTAAAGTCTCAACTATTGTATTTTTTGAACACGAGATCTTCTCCTAGATAATAGGATAGTTCGACTGGCTATTTCTATAAAAATCATTTATATAAGTTGTAAGAAGTTACGGGAATATTTGGTATCCTATGTATCTTCTTGATTAATACAACATCGAACATCTTAAGAATTGAAATTTTCTTAAGCATGTTCATAATTGTAATATTTCCAATATTAGAAGAGGAAAGGGAAAGTTTAAAAGGCGAGAGCATATTTGCTCCAGGTTAGGCTGGTTTGTAGAGAATAGAGGATAGTTGACGGACTTCATGTGTAAAAACAATTGTATCTACACCTCTTGATTGAATAATAATATTTGGCAAGTTGTTGTATCAATTTATGAGTGCTTAAAGTTTTAATTTATGTAGTCTTTTTCCCCTGCTAAGGAGGAAGGGTCCTCCTCTTTAGAAGGGTTTTTGTTCTTGTATTATTAGTTAGATTAGCATAACTAGATTGTCTTGTTATTTTCTTCTTTAGTTCAATTCCCGTTGTAGATAGTTGATGTGAATCAATTACTTTAGTTATAGTTGTCACAATTGATTTGTTACTGGTGTGATTCACTTCAATTTAGTACGACTACGTTTCTATTTTTTTCAGGTAAGATTACATTTATTTTTTGCAAGAGCGTGTTTTAATTCATTCCAGCAAGTGTGATGTATTGTTGCAACATGCGTTCATTTCAATTTTGTATGAATGTGTTCTCAATTCGATTTCAGGAAGTTCTTTATTCCAATTCTATATGCATGAATTTTCAGTCAATTGTTATAATAGTTTTGATTTCAATTATGTAAGAGTGTTCTCTGACTACACGCAACATGGGTGTGTTTCCCCTACAAAAGAAGAAAATTGATAGATATGTTCTTTTTTTTCAATAGTGTGTTTTGTGATTTCATTATTAGTGAAGTGATTAGCAATTGGTTTTAAAGAAGGTTGATTGAATTTCCTTTGAGCATCTTACTTGGTTGCAACTTAATTTGATATAAGGATTCAATTTGTTTAGAATAGTTGTGTAGAGAATGTGTGATTAGTGTATTTCATTTATCAAAAAGTGTTAGGAGAATTATTTGTCCACATAAAAATTGCACAATAACCTTGTAATAAAAGACTTACCCCGGCTTGATAATTGAATGTATTGGATGAATTAATTAGACAATTAATCACACCAACACCTCCCATTTATGTGAGGTGGAAAGAGAAAGAACAAGGAAAATGGAATTCCTTTTTTCTATGAGGGAAAAGGTTTCATTATGGTAAATTCCTTGAAATTGAGAGAATCCTTTGGAAAATAATTGATCCTTGTGTCTTTCAACACTTCTATCTGATGCATGCTTAGTTCTATAGAACCATTTACATCCCACAAGTTTTCTTCCTTTCAAAAGAGGTACAAGATCCCAAGTAGTGTTCAAAATTAAAGAGAAATACTCTTCATTCATTGTTGTTTTCAGATAATAAGTCTCTAAAACTTGATCCAAAATAGAAGAGGATGACAAGAACTATGAATGTATCCAACACTGATATCAAGGATCACTAGTAAAATCACGAGTTGCTTCTTATGTTGAACATACCCATATGGGAAGCGATGGTGATGGTGTAGGTTCACATTAAATGGAATCATATGGAGGAATATAAACAAGTGAAGGTGGATTTTCATCCTCACTATCATCATCTGAAGAAGAATAAACTAGAATCATAGTAGAACATGAGAAGAAAAAAAAGAAGGGATCACACACCAAAGAAGGCACATGTCAAATTAGGCTTTCAAGACAAGAGATTGTCATCAAATTTAACATCTATTATAATAATATTTTCATTATAATGAGGATTAATAAGTCTATAACCTTTGACATATTGAAAATATCCAACAAAAATACACTTATCACTTTTAGGTTGTAAATCTTTCCTTTCCTCATCGGAAATGTGAGCCCATGCTACACTTCCAAATACACGGAAGTGACTTACAACTAGATTAATTTTATTCCATGCTTCTTCTAGTGTTATATTTTTAGAGCCTTTGTTGGAATGTGATTTACTATGTAATTTTCACATTTAATGGATTTAATCCAATAATTAAGAATTAATGCCTTTGATTGGATCATATAATTAGCCGTTTATTTTAATGTGTGATTGTTTCTATCAGCAACACCATTTTGTTGTGTTGTATAGGGAACAATGTTTTGCATTTCGATGCCCTATGCACTGCAGTAACTTGGAAAATTTGTGTTCACATATTCTCCTCCATTATTTGTTCTTAACTTTTGAAGTTGATGTCTATATTTTTTTTCTAGAAGGGCCTTGTAAGCCAAAAAAATTTCAAACACTTCACTCTTAAGTTTTAAGAAGTAAAACCATGTACATATGGAGAAGTCATCAATGAAATTTAAGAAATAATTGAACCTAGAAAAACAAGTAGAAGTAAATGAACCACACAAGTCACTATGAACAAGCTACAAAGGGTCAAGTCATGCCAAGAGGCACATTTGTCAAAAATGTCCCGATGATGTTTTCCTAGAACATAACAGACACAAACACCATCTCTACAAGAAACAAGAGGAATACTAGTCACCATGTGTTGATGATATAGTTTTGTAAATAAGCGATAGTTTAGATGACCAAACCGCTCATGCCAAATTTTGTTCAATTCATTCCTATGAGAAGAAAAAACTAATGGAAAATATGATGACCCAAAGTTTTCAAACTTGTGCAACCTAGTAATCAACGATTCGAGTTGCAAGAACATTCTTAGGATATTTTAAATCCATGATTATAACTTCGTGAGATGAAAACTTTATGTTTTTATATTCACCTGAATGAGTGACTTGATATAGTGATATGAGGTTGTAGAAAAGACTTGAAACACATAATACATCGTTCAAATAACCATTATCTCCATGAATTGTTTCAAACACTACAACACTAAGAGATCTACCATCACCAAGAAATATTTTCTTGGTGTTACATTCAATAAGAGAAAAAAATATGGCTTTATCCTTAGCCATAAGATAAGATTCTTCAGAATCAATAAGACACTCATCAAAACAGAAATTAAAAGTTGCATTGAAAGAGAAAAAAGATGCAGAAAGTGTGTGTCCATGAGAAGAAGAAGAAGAAGAAGAAGAAGAAGAATCAATATTGATGTTGTTCTTATTCATCACTACTTCTTAGGCTTCCATTGTTGGATTACTGAGAGGGGGGGTGAATCAGTAATAGAGAAATTATAATCCTTTTTAAACCAAATAATCCAAGTGTTATATCAATGTAGAATTATAATCCAATAATGAGCAATGAACAAATGAAAAATCATATACATACACAGTACACCAATTTTTTACGTGGAAACCCAAAGCGAGAGAAAACCACAGAATGTTTTTTCTTATATGTCTTGAAGAATTACATTCATTAGAAGCACCAACTTCTTTTGTTTTTCTAGCTGCAACTGGAAGGAGGCTCCAACCCCCTATTTTCTTAGGCTACAACTTGAGGGAAGCTCCAACTCCCCAATTCTCTAGCTACAACCAAAAGGAGGCCACAACCCCCTATGTTCTCCAGCTACAACCAGAAGGTGGCTACAACCACATGTCCTTGCCCCGTCCAGTCGCCCTAAAGTAGAAGTAGAATTATGGAACCATTTTTACACTATCACTGTGAGATATACCGTTGTAATCCTATACCAATAAACTTGAACCATGCATCAACCTATACCTCAACCTGTAATCAACTTGTACCATAAACAAGTGGATCAACCATGCACCAATATGTACCAAACAACCAATCAACTTGTACCATAAACAAGTGAAACCAACCATGTACCAAGTATGTACCAATCATGTGTCAACTACTCATCAACTATGACTCATAATTATGTACCAACATCATCAACTATACACCTCATGTATGTGCCAAGTCATCAACTACTTGTCTCAACCATGTACCCAACATGTACCTTAACCAAAAGCCCTCATCAATTTCATCATCCAAATATAATTTTTAACTGTGTAATAGACCTTGTGTATATGATCACATACCTGCAAACCTTCCTTAACTTAACAACAAGAGAGTAGAATTTTCTTCAAAATTTTCTTTAGTCTCACATGACTAGTTTTGGATTAGTCAACAACCCTAACTTGAAATAATAATAACTTTGTACCTATAATGAATAAATATATGAAACGGATATACAATGTTATTCAGTGTGTTTTATGCAATTACTCTAGGTGTCACTACTTGGAACCTCTCATAAAAGGAGTTATAGAAAAAATGGCATACCTTGATGAATTTTGGCTTATTCTAGAGAGCGACCTTGTAGAGCGTACTCCGCACGGAATATTTGTTGGATCAATCTAAAAATATTACACAAACCACTACAGACTTTACTCTAACCAACACATTTTTTCTTACTTAATTTGGATCTGGTATGAATAAGTTATGACATTTTACCTGAAACACCTTTTTTAGACTAGTTTTAGGACTAGGCACAAACCCTATTTTCCATGGAGTGTAACTCCAAAAATACAATGAACCACAAGAGGAATTGTTTAACACGTATACTTGGATATGTTTCCTCAATGGAATAGAAATTTCATGGTCTGAATCATTCTAGAAAAAAAATTATTGCCCAAATGGTGAGATGACCTGTAAATAACATACCTTAGAAAGCATCATCAAAATAATTTATCATTCCTTGAATTCTGACCTTCTTTTATTCACCTTCCTTTAGAAATTTGGCTTAGATATCCTTTGGTTACCTCACAAACCTATAGATATTCAATATTCTCAAGTGTTATCTAGCCTTTCCTCTTATTTATACTCTCCAAGTAGCTTCGTTAAAAACATCTTCTAAGTCACTTTGCCCACTTTCCTTATTTTAGGGTTAACCCACTTCCAATTTATACATTAAATTTATTATTTAAGTAATTTATTTTGCATTCAATTTGAATTATAGTACACTCATCACTTCACTTTATTATTTACCTTCTAAAATATCTTAAACCACTTTGACTACTTTGACCTTTTGTGGCTTCTAGATGACATATGAGGGTCCTCCAACTTCGTAAGACCATAACTTTCAAACTGTGAGGAGTTATGTGACGTTCCACATACCACCAGAAATGGAATGAAAAGAAATATCCATATAGGATAGTTTCACTCACAAATGCACTGACCTTCATATCATTATTCCACAAATAATCATGGGTTCTCTAACCATACTTCTAGGATAACTCAATTCGCAAAGCGTCTTCCTGTGAGGGATTTCACCATAAGGGGACCACTTTGGAGTTCATCCTTTGTGCTATCTGGATTTATTCAAGGGTTGAAATCAATGACAACCAACCTTAATCAACAATCTCCCCCTTTGGCAATGGAAACACTATGATGCAAAACTAAAATTATGTCATGCTATACTAAGGTCATATCACTCATGCTCCCCCTGGAAACATGCCTCTGTCCTTTTCATATTTGTGACCATTGCTCCCCCTGGATCGATGCCTCTGTCCTATGCATATGATGAATCTCTCCCCCTTTTTAATCAATGGAAAAGGTATATTTCCATACGGGGCTTCTCCCCCTAACTGAATTGTCCTCTTTATGGTGCTTACTCATGTACATCTAAGACATATAAGATAAGAATTCAAAATCATTGATTTTGGAGTATAAATAACTCCGAGTCTTTGGAGAAGATACTCAAAGGCTTCTTGTGGAAGTGGTTTTGTAAATATGTCTACCACTTGTTTTTTTGTGCCCACATACTCAACTCTGATGTTCTTTTTTTCAACCTTCTCCTGTAGAAAGTGATACTTGATTGGAATGTTCTTCGTCTTGGAGTGAATCACCGGGTTCTTTGAGATACTAATGGCACTTGTATTATCACAATATATTGGAATGGGCTCATCATACTCAACTTGTATATCTGTCAGAGTTTGTTTCATCCAAAGAACCTATGTACAAGATGATGCTGCTATAATATACTCTGCCTCGACTGTAGATAAATATATTGATGATTGTTTCTTGCTTATCCATGATATTAAACACTCAACCAAGTAGAATGTTTCTCCACTGGTTCTTCATTGGTCATCAATACAACCTTCCCAATCTGCATCTGTGTAGGCAATAAGTGATAGATCCTTTCCTTTTGGATACCATAATCCAAACTCTTTTGTTTCTTTGAGATATCTGAAAATCCCCTTCACTGCTAAAACATGTGATTCCTTTGGTGCTGCTTGAAATCGTGCCACCTATCCAACTGCATGCATTACATATTGTCTGGATGTTGTCATGTATAGTAGGTTTCCAATCATTGACCTATATTCCCTCTGATCTGTAGGCTTTGAATCATCATCTTTCCTCAACTTGCAACTGGTTTGCATGGGAGTGATAATCGGTTTGCAATCTTCCATTCTGAACCTCTTTAGCATTTCTCTTATATACTTGGTTTGAGAAATAAAAATTCCTTCGTTTTTTTGACGTATATGAAGTCCCAGAAAGAAGGATAGTTCTCCAAGTAATGACATTTCAAATTCATTTTGCATATCCTTTGCAAATTTCTGGCTTAACCTATCATCATCACTACCAAAAATAATATCATCAACATAGACTTCAATTAATAAAGTATTACCTTGACTTACCTTGATGTAGAGGTTGTTGTCTGCACTTCTTTTTCTAAACCCTACTTGTTGTAGATATTTATCCAGTCTAGAGTACAATGCTCTAGGAGCCTGTTTTAGACCATACAAGGCCTTCTTTAATTTGCACACATAGTCTGCATTCTCTAACAATTGAAATCCTTCTGGTTGTTCAATGTAGATTTATTCTTCAAGTTCCCCATTCAAAAAAGTTGATTTTATGTCCATCTGATACACTTTAATATTTTTGGAGCATGCATAAGCTAAAAGAAAACAGATTCCTTACATTCTAGCAACTCGGGAAAATGTCTCTTCAAAGTCTATTCCTTCAATCTATGCATATCCTTTACATACCAATCTATATTTGTTCCTTGCAACCTATCCATCTTTATTCAATTTATTCCTGAAAACTCATTTTGTGTCTATCACATTCTTATTCTTTGGTCTTGGAACCAATTCCCAAGTGTCATTTTTCTCTATTTGATCCAATTCTTCATCCAAGGCCTTATTCCAAAATTCATCCTTGTTGGCTTCTTCAAAACAGTTTGGTTCAATTGTAGAAAAGAGTTCTAGGTGTGTTTGTTCTAGTGAATAAATTCTTCTTCTAGTCTCCACTCCTGCATCTTTGTTTCCGATAATCTGATCTGAAGGATGATTCTTCTGTATTCGTCTGCTAGGTTTATTTGGAGACACTTGTTGAACTTGCTCTTTTTCTTTTGTCAGATTCTCTTCATCTTCCTCTTCTACTTCTTTTTCATCTTCTGCTTCCTTTTCGAAAGGTTGTTCCATTGATTCATTTTCTTTTTCCTTTGATTCTGGTCGGCCTGTTTCATGAATTTTTACATTGATGCTTTCTTCAACTTTGTTAAATCTTAGATTGTAACACTTGTATGCTTTCCTTGTACTTGAGTAACCAACAAGTACTCTTTTTTCCACACGAGACTCAAACTTTCCCATTCTACCATCTCCTCTTTTGATGTAGCATTTGCTTCCAAAAACTCTTAAATTATTCACATTTTTTGGTCTTCCTTTCCATAGCTCGTAGGGAGTTTTGTCAATGTTGTTTTTGAGTATTAATCTATTTTGAATGTGAACTATTTTACACACTACCTGTGTCCAAAATATATTTGTCAATTTGGAATCCACTAGCATTGATCGATCCATTTCCTGTACTGTCCTTTTCTTTCTTTCAACAACTCCATTCTGTTGAGGTGTCCTAGCAATGGAGGATTACATTTTTATTCCATGACTGTTGCAGTAGTCCATAAATTGATTTGAAGTGAACTCTCCTCCATTATCATATCTCAAGCATTTGATTTTTGAATCCATTTCATTTTCAACCATTTCCTTGTAGATCTTAAAGTTTTCAAAAGCTTCTGACTTATTCTTGAGAAAGAAAACTGTAGACATTTTTGTGTAATCATCAACTAATAACATAATGTATTTATCACTTTTTAAACCCTTTGTTGTAGTTGGTCCAACTAGATCAGTGTGCACAATTTTCAGTGGTCTTGTTGTTGAGTATTCCTTTGATTTGAACATGGTCTTTGTTTGCTTTCCTTGTTGACAATGCTTGCATAAAGTGTTGGTTGGTTTCGTGATCTAGGGCATTTCTCTGACTGCTTCTCTTTTGCTGAATTTGAAAAGGTTATCAAAATGTATGTGACCCATTCTTTTGTCCCATAACCATCTTTCATCTTCTTTTCCTAGACAACACTTTTCATTTCCAATTTCACTTAACACATATATGTTGCTTGAAGTTCTTGCAACTGTAGCAATCAATTTTCCTAAACCTTATTTTCTTATATCGCACTTTTATGAATCGAAAGTAACTTTATGGCCTTCTTCACACATTTGACTCATGCTTAGAATATTATGTTTCATATCTTCTACTAGTAGAACATTTTCTTCCTTTGTATTCTTGTTTCCAATTATGATTGTTCATTTTCCAATGATTTTAGTTGAATCATCATTTCCGAACGAGACTGATCCATCTCTTTCCTTTATTAATGTAAGAAAATTATCTATATCACCTTTCATGTGTTTTGAACAACCACTGTCAACATACCAACCACGTTTCTTCTTCTTAGCTTGTAGAGTGAGTGTGCATTCTTCATTGCTATACTGATTATTCTTTCTTATCCATGTCCTTTTCTGAGGTTCCTGTCTGTGACTGTTGTTATTCTTTTGCAATTCTCTAGGAGGGATTGTCATTCTGCAATCTTTGGCCATGAGTCCAAATTTATTACATTTGTAACATTCCACTTAAGTTCTTAAAGATTCAAACCTGGTGTAACTTCTTCTTTTTGTTTCACTAGGCCTTCTTGGATAACCCTTTTGTGTATGACTTTCAAATTTGTTTATGTTCATGTTGTTAGCTTTGAAATTCACAACTTTATGTCCAAAAGTATTACATGCATAACATAAACCAAAAAATATAGTTTGATACCTAGGAGTTGAAGATATTCTGAAAGGAGGTGCTCTTATGAATCCTTCTTCTTCTTGAGGCCTATCGATTTGTTGTTAATTTTGAAATCTGAATCTTCTCGGTGGAGGAGTGTCTCTATAATCTTCCTTGTATATCTTCCTATCCCCTTTGATTATTTTTGCATAGATTTTTGGATATGTTTCTTTCTCTATTGTTCCATAGTTTGATCCCTTTTCTGTCTGATTGTATCCAAGTTCGGACTTGTCAAGATGATATTTTTGACTGTTGATAATGTCATCCAAAAATTTTGAGTTATTCTGCATATTTTTCTTATGAATATCCTCTCTTAATGTGACAATATCTACTTCCAAATTTCCAATGATCCCATCCTTTTCTTCTATATGTTCTTTGAGTGCTTCTTCAATTCATTTATCTTCTTCTATTTGAACCTTCAAATTTGTGATCATTTGTTCTTGTTCTTGAATGTCTTCTTTCTTATCTAGTTCCGTTTGTAGTTTCTTGTTTTTCTTCTTTTCTTTTCTGATAACTTCTATGGCACATATCAATTATTCTTGGTAGTCAACCTCTGTCTCTTCAATTTCTTCTTCGACTTCTTTATATTCTTCTTTGACTTATTCATATTCTTCTTCATAGTCTTGTTTATCAGAGTATTCTATTTCCATGAATAGAACTCTTCCTATCTCACTATCACTGACTTCATCTTCATCTGATGATGAGATGTATTCTTTGGTGCATAAGCTTTTCTTGAAAAATTTATTTCCAGTTCTTTCGCCTTTATATGTTTGTTTGCCTTTTGATTAACCTTCATCATTTCTCTTTTTCTTATGAGGACATTTGTTAGAAAAATGACCAATACCATCACAATTAAAACAAATTAAAGGAATATTATCTCTATACCTACTGTCAGTTCCCTTATTCAGTATTTTGACTAAGTTGGCCACTTCTTCATCATCTTCTGAGATGTCACTATTGCTGCTATATTCTACTTGTTGCTTTTCCATTTGCTTTGATATTTTCGATGCTTTGAAAGATGCTTATTTTACATCTGGATTTTCTTGTTCAGTTCTCATTTCATATGTTGTGAAGATTCCATGCATTTTTTCCATGCTTATTGAGTTTAGATCTGATCTTTCTTCTAGTGCTAATATCTTAGGTCAAATCTCATAGGAAGATATCTTAGTACCTTTTGGACAATTACAGATTCTTCGATTTCTTCTCCCAATCCTATGAATGCACTCACTCTTTCATCGAATCGTAAGAAGTAGGATGCAATATTCTCATCTTCCTTCATATTTAGTTGTTCCAAATGACCTCTGTAAGTTTGAAGCTTTGTTTCTTTGACTTTTGAATCTCCTTCATGAATATTTCAAAGCTTGTCCCAAATCTCTTTAGCGGATTTACAATGTGCAACTTTAGTGAATACTGTTTCATTGAGATGATTCATAAGTGCATTTGTGGCTTTGGAATTATTTTGACCGAGTTTCACTACTTTGTCATTTCTTGGTGGAACTATTGGTGTTGTGTATCCATCTACAATTGATTGCCAAATTTCAAATCCATGTGCCTGTATATATGTCTTCATACTTATGCTCCAAAAAGCATACTTTTTTCCATCAAACTGTGGTACTCCATTTTTATACAAGTTGTTTCTCTCCATGATCTACCTTTCAGTGGTTAAACTAATTTATAAAGGAACCTACTCTGATACCAATTGTTGGATTACCGAGAGGGGGGGTGAATCAGTAATAGAGAAATTATAATCCTTTTTAAACCAAATAATCCAAGTTTTATATTAATGTAGAATTATCATCCAACAATGAGAAATTAACAAATGAACAATCATACACATACACAGTACACCAATGTTTTACGTGGAACCCCAAAGAGGGAAAAAACCACAAAATGTTTTTTCTTATATGTGTTGAAGAATTACATTCATTGGAAGCACCAACTACCTTTGTTTTCTAGCTGCAACTGGAAGGAGGCTCCAACCCCCTATTTTCTCAGGCTACAATCTAAGGGAAGCTCCAAATCCCTAATTCTCTAGCTACAACCAAAAGGAGGCTACAACCCCCTATTTTCTCCAGCTACAACCAGAAGGTGGCTACAACCAACTGTCCTTGCCCTGTCCAACCACCCTAAAGTAGAAGTAGAATTATGGAACCATTGTCACACTATCACTGTGAGATATACCGTTGTAAACCTATACCAATAAACCTAAACCATGCATCAACCATGGATCAACCTGTACCATAAACAAGTGCATCAACCATGCATCAACCTATACCAAACAACATGTAATTAACCTGTACCATAAACAAGTAAAACCAACCATTTACCAAGTATGTACCAATCATGTGTCAATTACTGATCAACTATGACTCATCAATATGTACCAACATCATCACCTATACACCTCACGTATGTGCCAACACATCAACTACTTGTCTCAACCATGTACCCAACATGTACCTTAACCAAAAGCCCTCATAAATTTCACCATCGAAATATGATTTGTAACTTTGTAATAGACCTGGTTTATATGGTCACATACCTACAAAATTTCCTTAACTTTAACAATGAGAGACCAACATTTTCATCAAACTTTTCTTTAGTCTAACATGACTACTTTTGGATTAGTCAACAACCCTAACTTGAAATAATCATAACTTTTTACCTGTAATGAATATAGATCTTAAAGCGATACACAATTTTCTTCAATGTGTTTTATGCAATTCCACCAGGTTTCACTACTTGGAACCTTTCATAAAAGGAGTTATAGCAAAAATGACATACCTTGTTGAATTCTGAATTATTCTAGAGAGCGACCTTGTAGAGCATGCCCCACATGGAATATTTGTTGAATCAATATGAAAATATTAAGAAACATACTATAGACTGTACTCTAACCAACACATTTGTTCATACTAAATTTGGATCTGTTATGAATAAGTTATGACGTTTTTACCTGAAACACCTGTTTTAGACTAGTTTTAGGACTAGCCACAAATCCTATTTTCCATAGAGTGTAACTCCAAAAATACAACGAACCACAAGCTGAATTTTTTACCATAGATACTTGAATATGTTTCTTCAATGGAATAGAAATTTCACAGTTTGAATCATTCTAGAAAAAAAAATATTGTGAAAATGGTGAGATGACTTGTAAATAACATACCTTAGAAAGCATCATCAAAAGAATTTATCCTTCCTTGAATTCCGGCCTTCTTTTGTTCACCCTCCCTCAAAAATTAGGATTATATATACTTTGGTTACCTTAGAAACATATATATATATATATTCAATATTCTCAAGTGTGATCTAAAATGAGAGAGCCTTTCCTCTTATTTATACTCTCCAAGTAGCTTCCTTAAAAACATCTTCTAGGTCACTTTGCCCACTTTCCTTGTTTTAGGGTTAACCCACTTCTAATTTCTCCATTAAATTTATTATTTAAATAATTTATTTTGTATTCACTTTGAGTTATAGTAAAATCATCACTTCACTTTATTATTTACCTTCTAAAATCTCTTAAACCACTTTGACTACCTTGACCTTTTGGGGTTTCTAGATGACATATGAGGGTCCTCCAACTTCGTAAGGCCATAACTTTCAAACCATGAGGAGTTATCTGATGTTCCACATACCACCAGAAATGGCATGAAAAGAACTATTCATCTAGGATGGTCTCACTAACAAATTCACTGACCTTGATCTCATTATTCAACAAATAAAAATGGCTTCTCTAACCATACTTCTAGGATAACTCAATCCGTAAATCTTCTTCCTGTGAGGGATTTCACCGTAAGGGGACCAATTTGGAGTTCATCCTTCATGATATCGGGCTTTCTTAAAGGGTTGACATCAATGACAACCAACCTTAATCAACAGCCATATTTTTAAAACATTTAGAATCCACATGACTATCTTTCCCACAAAAGTTGAAATGTCTATCACCAGTCTTCATACTTTTGGATTTTGCATATTTGTCACCATTAGGAGAAAATTTGGTGGAGAGAGTTTGGGACTCTTTTTTTTCTTATTTTTATGATGATGATGTTTCTTCTTGGGATTTTTCGATGTATCTTTTTGTTTGACCAATAAGGCTTTGTTGTATGTACCTGCAGTTCTAATCAATCCAAGTTGCACAAGATTATCTTGCTCTCGAATTAGAGCATCACAAAAGGACTCAAGAGAGGGTTGTTTATAATCACTCCCTAGATCTTCTCTACTAGTATAAAATGTAGATAAAAAAATAGAATATGAACTATTGATCTTAGAAAGAATAACATATATGCATTGGTATTCCTTCATAACTAGTTGGAATTCTATGCACAAAATTCTAAGTATTTTTAACTTAGATAAGTAATATTCAATTCAAGGAAAATAATTTGGACTTAATATCATTAACTAATTTTCCAACTTGTGGGATCAAATATTATTGTGTTTACCAAACACAAATTCAATCTTTTCCCAAGCTTTGTATGGGCCCTCAATTCCTTGAAGGTGAAAACTTAAATCAAGAGAGATGGACATTCCAAGTAGTCCACATGCTTTTTTATTCCTATTATCCCGTTTTGCATACTTGTCATCATCAACGGGTTCTTGAATCTTGTTTTTTCACAAGGTAATATAGTACATTCCTTTACTTCTTAATACATTGTCCATATGAGATTTCAATGATAAGTAGTTGGTATTGGTAAGTAAAATATCACCAGGAAAATCCATATTAAATATGTAAAGAATATGGATTAAAATCTGAAACCGATGGTTTGGATGGGAATCTCATGAAAAGATAGGATGTTTAAAAAAAACACCACTGCAAATGGACTTCAGATATGAAAGTTACGTCCTTTTGAAAAAAGGAATAAATGGTAACCAAAGAGCTACATGGAAAGTAGAAGTTGGTCCACATGGTGATGCTCCTCCTAACTGTGCCTATATGCTCTTAAAAAACAAATTAACAAAAAAAAAGGCTTGAGCTCAATACCTCTTACTAAGTAAAGTAATTTTCAACCAAGAGAGCTAGTGAAAAACACATTATAGTCTTAAGAACAAGGATTGAGGGTGTTTTTGTTATTGTTGTGGAAGACGGTCTTGTAGTGTGTGCTCAATAAAAACTTATTTTCATGCATTCACAGACACAAAAAAAATTCAATTCTCGACAATAACAAGGGTTAGACCTTGGTTATATTACCCGAAAATTGCAAATTTTCCCTCTATTTCTGATTTACTAAGATTGCAGGGAGTGCATGGAAAAGAGAATACACAGATAGGAAAACCCTTTCCACTCTATTTATGTTTTTTTTCATATCGCACATAGCATAGGGAAAAGAGAATATTCAGATTTAAAAGAGAATAAGCAATATAAAAATAAAAAATATAATAAAACCAAAATATTATGTAACGTCCCCAATCTTAACCAGAGAACATTACTTCCAGAAAAACACATAAATTTGAAAATTTCTTATGATAATTAATTCATGTAGCTTACCAATTAGGAATTGAACACAATTTTGACTAAAATCTGATACCGATGGCTAAATGATTCCACAACATTCTAAAAGAACACAATGAAGCCATAAAATCATCTACAACAACACATAAAAATCATTCTCATGCAGAGGGTAAAAAGACAACCATAAAACACATAAGACAAAGTTGGAAAATAAATAAAAGCTTATCTTTGAAAATATTTGTGCAACAATATCTTTGGTAGGACATTCCAAATCATATACCTATTGCTCCAAATCTCAAAACGAATATGTCCTCAAGATGGATCTAAGAATCCAAAAGAGAAGGGTTTCTCTAACATTCCACTCACAGCTCAAAATCACACAACGCAATGGTATTCTCCTACAACTATCCCTAATTTCCTCTAGATCTCTTCTTGTTGACCTGCCCAAACCAAGGAATATACCCCTTCACTACTCTCAGTCCATCGGATTTCCTATTCATTTATCAGGGTCTCTCTGGTACAAGTAACTAGAAACATATCTATTGGGAACTCAAGGAAACTCACTGCTAGGAAAACTTCTAGGAAACAACAACAAACAATTGCTCTTCTAATGAAACTCACCCAAGAGTTCACTCTTTAGTCCTGATGACCCAGATCTTCTATCTGTATCTCTAGAATTCTCCAAAAAAGTTGTAGCATACTCTAGAATTCTCCCAACCTTCTTGGTCTAGCTCTAGTGCTCTTTTTTTTTTCTCTCTTCACGTTGTTCATGCCAAAACTGAATGTGAAAAACTGCCTCTTCTCCCCCATACGAATTTCCTCTACATTCCCAAGATAGTTGAATTCTCACTCTACCTAATGTTGATTTTACTACAGCCCCATGCTACCAATAACTATGGATGTCACTTTTACACCCACCCCTGACATGTATTTAGTGATTGGGAGCTCATACACTCAAACAAAAAATAGAAGTTATCCCCAATGATAATAAAATTCAGAAATATGGGTTTGGATCACTACCCACATTTAAATTCCTACTTGGATCCCTCTTATAAACTCTTATAAATTCCCTCTCTTTTGGATAATAAACCCCCATCTTTGTCCATGTTCCTAGCAACTTGCATCACATTATTTTTATTAAAATTAAAAATAGAATTTGCATATTACATCGCTTCACCATAGCCATATTCATATCAACATTATGCATAAATTAAAATTGGGATTATAGTTTGGATGTTACATTCCCCCTCCCCTACAATTGTGATCCATCCTCGGTGCACACTATGTCGATATACATATACAAATCAACATCACAATACTTTAATAAATAAATGTCTGCAATTTAACAACTCCAACAGTAGTTCCAACCAAAATCTCATATGCCTCTCAACTTGTTGAACCAAGGAATACACCATTTGTTTATTAGGGATAACCCAAGGAATGTGTCATTATTTTATTAGTCCCCCCATAACATGTTGTCTAGGACTCTAGTATGGGGTTCCCGAACTCTAGTTTCCCAAAATGGAGTCTTGCATTCTATTTTATTCATTTTTTTCAAAACTTTACTGGTATTCTTCCCGCATGTTTTATTCATTCTTCCATGTTGCATCTTCATAACCATATCAGGTTCATTGAAACTTTAACAACCCTATGGATTTGTTCATGATCACATTGACTTTCCCATCCAGGATGCGTACTGGTTCCACCCGGAAATCCCCTTCATTTTCCACCTGGGTCACAATACAATCAATTATGTGGTTAGGGTCAGAAACAAATTTCTTTAATAATGATACATGAAAAACTTTATTCACTCTCATGAAGGAATACAATGCTAACATGTATACAATTGGCCCTATCTTTTCTAATATTTCAAATGGACTGCAATATCTTGCTTCCAATTATGTGTAGAAACCCAATCTTATTGAACTTGTTTTCTCTTTCGCTTTTAGAAAAACATGTTCTCCCACTTTAAAATCTCTAAAATCTGTGTTCTTATTTGCATAATTTTTTCTTCTTATCCTGGGTAGCCTTTAAATTCTTCCTAATCTTTACCATCTACTCTTCCATTTCCTTTAATATTTCTAGCCCAATGATAGCTCTGTTTGCTAGGTTATCCCAACTCATTGGTGTGTTACGTTTCCTGCCATACAAAACTTTAAATGGGTTCATTTTTAATGAAGCTTCATACCCGTTATTGTAAGCAATTTCCAGTAAGTGTATATAGTCTTCCCACTTTGATGGTTGGTCTATCACATACATTTTTAGCATGTCTTCAATGATTTTTTTAGTACTCTTTATTTTCCCATTTGGCTCTGGGTGATAAGTTGTTCTAAGATTTAATTTTGTCCCAAAACCTTTGAACAAACCTTTTCCAAAAATTTGAGGTAAACTTTGGATCTTTGTCTAAAACAATTTCCTTATACACTCCATGTATCCTAGCAACTTCCTTGTAAATTTATGAAATACTTATTGCATTGTGTGTGGTTTGTTGGAATACTGAGAGGAGGGGGGGTGAATTAGTATGAGAACTTTTATTACTTTTAACCACAATATTTACTGTTTAAATTTATGAGCAGTTCATAAATAGCATTCAAAACATCATGAGCAGTATAAATAAACAATCAACAGTAAGAAACCACACAAGTACATAGTGCACCATAATTTTGTGTGGAAACCAAATGCAGGAGAAAACCATGGAATACTTTTTGTATATGTCAGAAGAAATACATTCATAGAAAGCAACAACTTCCTTCTTTTCCAGATACAACTGGAAGGAGGATCCAACCCCCTAGTTTCTTAGGCTCCAACTTGAAGGAAGATACAACTCCCTTAGTTTTCTGCCACCAACCAGAAGGAGGCTACAACCCCCTTTCCTTGCCCCATCATGCTTCCCTAAAATATAAATGGAGAATAAACTTTCACTACTACTATGACTCATGTCACTGAAAATATTTTCATTTTAAAACTTGTCACTGTAACAATCTCGTCAACCAATCAGATATTTTCACATAGATCTCATACCCACTATTACAAGTGTATATCTCAAACCATGTACCTATCATTACAAATATATCTCTCTAATAATGTGCCATACACATAGTAACATCCATAAACCAAGTATAATGATCTATAACATCGACCATGTATTAAACCCTCATTGTTATGCAACCTCAACTTGTACCAATATATTCAACAATACATCTTAACCAAAATTCCTCAACCATGTACCATATGACACAAGATATGCCTCAACAAAATACCCAAGAATGTGTGCTAAGTATAAACAACAAGTGCACCAACAACATGCCTCTGCATATATGCCTCATAAAACATGTACCATATAGCCAATAGTACCTCAAGGGAATGTACTCAAACTCACATGACCATACCTCAAGTAATCACCAATATTCAACTTCAAAAAACCATATAAACATACCTTTTATTTCTGTACATAATTTTGTTGTACTTGAATGCTGTCACACATGCTTGTAGACTCTCCTCAACTTCTGTGGCCTGATACAACCTCATCCTTCATATCTGAATTTTCCTCATTGGAAGAAGCCTATTTTCTAGTGGGGCATCATGTGACGATCTCTAGACAACCCGTGGGGGTGCCTTGTGGGACACTTGTATTTTGGCAAGTGGGGATCAACTAAATAAGGTTTTTTCAAAAAAGCCTCACTCTCCTTTGTAATCATGAAACTTTTTCGCCGCTCTTCCTTTGTTGCCTTAGATTTAACCTACCTTAGATTTGTCAATAAAATCCCTTCCAAAAAATCTTTCACAAGATCGATGTTCAATATGTTGAATAGGTTCTAATGGGAGTTTGTTGATATGTTATTTATACTTTCCAAGTGCCTTTCTTTAGGGGATATCTTGTAATCATTTTACCTCTTTTCCTTCTTCTAGGGCTAACCCACATTCTTGTTGCAGCTACTTTACCCATAATTAGTAAACCCATAATTTATTTGTTACAACTACTTTACCCATAATTAACTTCTTGTTGCAACTAATTTGACTAGAAAACTTCTTGTTGAATTTCTAGGGGCTTCTACAAAAATTGACTTCTTGTTTACCTTCTAGAGGTTTCTAG
>ML777129.1:46558-120300 GCA_009831015.1 Picea engelmannii | reverse complement strand
GAATCAGTTTTTACTATGATTAAACAATTATTCCCATTTTAAAACTCTTTACATAACAATTAATGTCAATCACAATAATGCAAGGAAGTAAGATATAGAGTATTTAACATCAATCAGACACACATGAAATATACAGAGGCAGATATTTCCTGAGGAAACCCATAAAGGGAAAAAACCTCTTCATATTGATATGATAAGTAATCTTTTATTTTCTCTACATTATCATTCTTATGAGAACATACTCATTGTGAGGCTACCACCTCTGTTTTACAAGATGCAACTTGCTTAGAGCACCAACTCTCTGGTTTCTCTAGCACCCACTAGAAGGAAGCACCAACTCCCTGGTTTCTCTAGCACTCACTAGAATGAATCACCAACTCCCTAAGTGTTCCAACACCAAATGGATGGAATAACCAACTTCCAGTTACATAGGCGACAACCTATATAACAAAGAACAATATTTCTCCCTTGCACCACCCTGCCACCTTGGTTTTTCTAGCTGCAACTAGATGGAAGCTACAACTCCCTATGTTCAAGCACCCACTTGAAACTATGAGGACAACAATCCTCCCTAGAACCTCCCTACCACCATGAATATAAAAACTTTTTTCCTGAAACTTATTACAATGATACACTATTTTTCAAAAGGCTTACTAGTCTCATCACTGTTTTGTTGCACTACTCTACTCTACATGCATCAGTGTCTTCCTGCTCTCATTTCCATGAGCTTTTTGTTCTTCTGCTTTGTCTATGAATGCGCACCTCATCTTTCTCTTCCTATCTCAGATAATCATTTCTTCTCTATATCTTTCTTATGATCTTTATGCTCTGTGTATTATTTCCATTCAATGCGTTACGCCTCTTCTGTGCGTTTCATCTCTTGCACACATCATGCTTCTACCTGCATGAATAAATCTCAACAAAAGAAACCATATCTTCTCTGTTCTGCACATATTTGTCATGCAAAGTCCTCTACCAGGGCACTCAACACTTTGTCCTCTCTGGCGATCATCTTGAGTCTATTTTTCATCAGTGGTCGTTATCCTGATATTCTTTAGCTTCTTTGGTAGTTACGGTCTTTGACGCATTTCCATATGTCAATTGTCTAAATGATGAATCTTAACTTCACTGGAAGCTACCTAGAGACTCTTTGTCTCCTCTAGCAGTCACCCTACAGCTCCTTGAATTCTTTGGCAGATGCAATCACTTTGTTCTGGAAGTTACTAAGAAAACTTCTGTGCGTTCATCCCTTTGGCACCTTTTCCCTTTCTCATAAATTTACACAGTGGGTGCTAGATTTTATGGATAAGCCTCTTCCTTTCACATGACCACCGGAGGTGACTAGGGGCCAATCACTTCGGGACTTCAAGTTTTGGGTCATCTATCATGAGTCACCCTAACTCTCCTAACTCCTGATATCCTAAACTTCAAAGTGGAACCTAGTGACATGCTAGCTCCTCCCTTGATATGACCTTGGGAGATGAGCTCACGTGACCATGTGACTGTGGGCATCTTGATAGGTTGTTTGAGGGAAACCCACTTTTCTCCCCACAATTCACTACAAGCCTCCATGCGTCCTTTCTCCTAAACCGTGGTTTCAATTGTGGCCCGCTCACAAAAAATTAATACTCGATCATGTTCTGGCCCCGCAATGGAGAATGACCGTCGATCTCATGATCTTGACAGTGCTCCTGAATGAACGGTTAAGATATGTCCTCTCAATAGATGGTTCTTCCTTATTTCCTTCACACACGCACGATCCTTAGTCTCAACGATCAGGTGACATGTGGCCCTCCAAACCAACTGTCGAGATTGATTTCTCCTTTCGGGCTTCGAGAGTTTCGATTCTCAAACTCTGCTTCCTCTCAAATCATTTCACCTGGAGTCCATGATCCAACAATGTGTGTCCCTTTTGGATTGACGGTCACAATCCCTTCGGGTATTCGGGGTTTGGGAATCTCAACTTTTCAACCTTTCAACCTTCCTTTGTTTTTCCCTCGGAGCTGAAAATAAACTGATGCAAGTATATTTCAGATCAATGGTCACAATATTTTCAGGTATTTGGGGTTAATAATTCTCAAGTCTCAATTGGAAATCATTAACTGAGATTTCTCTGAAATCTCAGATCAGCTGACGCGTACTCCCCTTGACGATCAATAGTCGAGATTTCTCTTCAGTGATTTTCATGTTCTTCCTATCCACAAAACTTTCGAAGTTGTGGATCTTGCGCCACCTATCCTCCTTGACGATAAATGTCCCCAAACCAATTCGGTACTTTAGAACTTTTAGCAAGTTCTGGTGGCAAAGATCCCGAAGTAAAACTCTCAGAATGACGTCACTTGATGACATGTCATGAACCTAGTAGCTTCCACATGTCACTCGTATTTGTGATTTGCACGTACCTGAAATGCAGAATCAACTTGACACTTTTTATCACCTGTGCTCCACGTGTCCTTGCTGATGTGGATCTTCATTCACTTTGGGAATTTAGCCTTAGGGACTTCGGGTATTTCGAGCCAATTCTTCCGAAGCGACAATCTCTGAACAATAACCTCCTCGCAACTTTATATCCGAAGTGAATGTCGTTTGTCGATCATGACCCTAGATCGATGGCTCGATCTATCTGCGATGCAACTCTTCTAGCTTATCCTATCCTTCCACTTAGAATGATCTAACGACTGATGGAAATTCGCATTTCAAGAATATCATTTCTCAAGCCTTCCAGAGTGTAACCTCCTCGTATCTTTAGATCCGAAGAGAATCATGTTCATTGACCAAGATATTAGATCAACGGCTTGATCTTTCTGTGATGCAGCTCTTCTGACTTATCCTGTCCTTCCACTTCAAACTGATCTGATGACTATCGTTTACTCCGACTCTGCAGCTCTCCTAACTTCAGGTTTTTCAACTCTCAAACTTTCCAGAGTGTAAACTCCTCGTATCTTTAAACCCAAACTAAATGTTGTTCTTCGATCAGGATATTAGATCGACGACTTGATCTATCAACATTGCGGCTCTAATATCTTACCCTATCCTTCCACTAAAACTGATCTGACAGCTCATATTAGTCGTCGATCCAATGGTCGAGATCTTCTCTTCGTGAACTTGGACTTCGCGAGTTCCTGCAACTCTGCATTTGACTTTCTTGATTTGTGAGTTAGCAAAATGCTTATCTCCCACCATGTGTCCTCTGGACCCAATGGATCAAATCTCATCATGACTTCACATTTCGTGGAGTTGGAGGACTACTCACCTCCCTTCTCTTGACTCTTGATTTTTTGAAACCCGCTCCATATCGACGACCTACAACCTTCTCTGATCCAACGAATGTGATGAAATCATGAACTCGGACTTCGTGAATTCTCGCTTCTCCTATCTCTTATTTCCTGATCTTGGAAGAATTTCGAAGTGTCAAAAGTCTCGACCTTTTCTCCTCCTGCGAATCCTTCTCTTGGACCTCAGTTGCACTTCTGGAAAGTACAAAGCATTATCTCTTCTAAGATTTGGTCTCTACATACTATTCTCTCCTCCTCCTGAGCTTATGCTTCTTTCTGAGCTTTGATCTCTTCATACTCATGATATTCGTCCTGAGATTTGATTTTCATACTGTTTGTTTCTTCTCCTAAACTTATGCTTTCCCTATTTTCCATCATTGTTGCTTTCCTCATTGCTGCTTTTCTTTCCTGTAAACATACCATCCTCGTTGTTGTTCTTGCCATCAATGACAAGCACACTCTGCCTGTGAACATGAAAACAATCTCCCCCTTTGGCATTGATGGAAACCCTCAAAGGCTGCGCTAGTCTTTTTGGACCTCCAACTATAGCATCCGGACCACTCCTTTTCTCCCCCTTTGACATCAATGTCAGAGAAAACATGCTCCCCCTGAGCTGTTGCAGTACTTTTCAAAGGTATCGGATATTCAACCAATACATACTCCCTCTAACAAGATGGATTCTCTTATTCAAGTGTTGCATAGTATTTGTATCTAAATCAGAATCTTCTCCTTCTGATTCTTGGACCTTTTCATCTTCACCTTTAGTTTTGTCCTTTGTAGCAGACTCAATATTGCTCACCTCTCTTACTGGGACTCCTTCATCAACCTTATCTTTTCATAACTAAATGACTCCCCATGTCACTCTTCTCTGGTCTTATATTACAACAACTTCATTTTTCTTCTATAAGAAGAAAAATAATCGTTACAAACACTCGCATACCTCCTTTGATTCATCCATGAACCTGCCTCTCTTCTAAACTTACTTTGAGGTTTTTGAGTAGCTTCTGGGTGTCCTTCTTGATCTAATCTTTTAAATATCGTCGTATAGATTTCATTCTTTAAACATGAAGGACCTAAGTCATACCTTCTTTCCCTTTTTACAAATGAAGGACTTGCATCAGGTTTATTAGGAGTAATGATTTCTTCCTTGTTGTATCCAAGACCGGATTTGTCATTTGGTGATCTATGACTATCCAAGATCTCATCCAGGATCATGGACCTGTTCAAGAACTTGATTTGGGTGTTTTACTTCTCAACCTTCTTTCTAAGATTCACAACTTCTGCTTCCAACTTATTACATGATTCTTCTTCTACTTATTCTTTTCTTGCATGGGAGGATTCAATATCAACATCATTATCTGTCATTATAGCTTTAGCCACACTTGTCCTGAGTTTACATTTTTTACCTTGCAATCTTCTTCAAAGGCCACATTTCCTATTTTTCTTTTACTCATAGAAAAAATCTTATCCTTGTCTCCAGTCACGTGCTTGGAACATCCACTATCTATATTCCAGGAGTCCTTTTGTTTTTGAGTTGAAAGTACTAGACCACATTTTTCACTATCTTTCTTTTTCCATGTGCTGGCATTTCTAGCAAAGAGATTTATCCTTGGATCTTCTCTGTAATTCTTCAGATGGTAGTTCAACTTTGTGGCCGAAGTTATGACAGTTATAGCATTCAAGATCATTGTTCAATAGGTCAAAGTGATTGTTGCAATGTTGTCTACTAATTGACTGTTTATTATTTCTTGACCTCCTCAGTTGCATGTCTCTAAACTTAATTTGACAATTTTCAATCTGTGGTTGTTTGTTACTTGGTTGTCTCATTCTTTTTTGTGGTAGATATTTATTCCTTGGGTGTCTTGATTTCTCATGTCTAAATCTTAAGGAACAATTTACAGCTTTGTGGCCAAAGTTAGAACAGTAGAAACAATATCCATAGAAAAAATCTTTGTACCTGGAAAATGGTTGTCTTCTTTGAGCAGGTTGATTTCTTCCATGTTGATGATTTCCTTGAGCAGAGGGTGTATTATTTCTTTGATCTACATATTCATCTCTCGCACCTTTTCCTTTACTCCTCCTTGGTGGTTGATTATCTTCCTTTGTTTCTGCAGGTTTTTTGTTGTCATTGGTTGTAGATTTGACAAACTTGATGGATGCTTTGTTGTTTGGATGACCACTATTTGATCCCTTTTCATAACCCAAACCAGTTTTCAACTTTGGATTCCTTTTCTCATTCAGAATGGTGGCTAATCCTTTTGAGGCTTTTATGCTTGACATATTTTGGTGATACAAGGATTGAAACTTCTCCAACTCTTTCCTAGTGTTCACTACTTCTTCTTCCAGAGCTTCACATCTTGCCTTCTTTTCTGATAACTGTTGTTTCAAAATGTCTTTGATTTTATTTGCCTCTACTAATTCCACTTTTAGTAAAATAAAGTATTCACTGGGTTCTTTACCATTCTTTTCAAACTGCATCAACAATTGTTTTTGATTTCTCTTCTTAAGTCTGAGTCTGTCAATCTCTTTTAAAGAACATATAAGCTCTCCTTCCAAGTCAACCACAAATTCTTCATTATTAACATCACTTCCTGTGATTTCATTATCATAATCCTATTTGTCCATAAGCCCAAATTCATTAACCTTATATTTACAGGAAGAGTCACTATTTGTGTCTTCTGAAGAGTCATCATTGTTTACACATAAAATTTTCTTTTTACCAAATCTCATGGATTTGTATATCCCTTCACCTTTAGAGTTCTGGTACTTCTTGTGTGGACACTTAGATGCAAAGTGACCTATATTTCCATAGTTAAAACACTTGAAGGTAAACTTGCCTTGATACTTTCCTGATCCTTTCTTTAGTCTTCTCACAATTTTTTCTTCAATTTCATCAGGCTCAGATTCCTCATTCTTATCTTATTTAAAAGAAGCTTCTCTAGTGGTGGATTTATCTTTACCTATCTTCATTTCATATGCATTCAACGTTCCTAGAAGTTGATCAAAAGCCAAATATTTTATATCATTGAGATCTTCTATAGCAGAGACCTTTGTGTTGAATCTATGTGGTAGAGATCTCAAAATGTTTTGAACTAAAGAGGCGTCCTCAATTTTTTCACAAAGTGTTTTCATTGAATTTACTAGTTCCTCAACTCTTAAGAAAAATATATTAATTGTCTCATCCTCATTCATTTTTAGTTGTTCAAACTGTAATCTATGGGTTTGAAGCTTGGCATCCTTTACCTTCTCATTACCTTCATAACTTCTAATGAGTTTGTCCCACATTGCTTTAGCAGATTCTAAGTGCATAACTTTTACAAATTATTCTTATGCAATCCCACTCAGAATAGCATTCATATCCTTAGAATTGAATATGAATTCTATATTGTCATCCTTATTATCTAGTACACTTGGATTTACATAATCAGTCTCTACCACATCCCAGATGTTTGCACCTAAATCCATTATGTAGGTTCTCATCCTAACTTTCCAGAAGGCAAAGTTTGTTCCATTGAACAAGGGGGCCTTATTGGTTGAGGTTCCTTCATGGCTAATCATGTTTAATCTCTAGGATCTACCCTTGGATAATGGAACCATATCTGATACAATTGTCGGACAACTGTGAGGGGGGGGGGTGAATTAGTTGTTACTGTGCTTAAACAATTATGCCCATTTTAAAACTCTTTACAAAACAATCAATGCCAATCACAATAATGAAAGGAATTAATCTATAGAGTATTTAACATCAATCAAACACACATGAAATATACAGAGGCAGATATATCCTGAGGAAACCCATAAAGGGAAAATACCTCTTCTTCTTGATATGATAAGTAATCTTTTATTTTCTGTACATTATGATTCTTATGAGCAATGACTCATTGTGAGGATACAACCTCTGTTTTACAAGATGAAACTTGCTGAGAGCACCAACTCTCTGGTTTCTCTAGCACCCACTAGAAGGAAGCACCAAATCGATGGTTTCTCTAGAACCCACTAAAAGGAAGCACCAAGTCCCTGAGTGTTTCATCACCAACTGGATGGAAACACCAACTTCCAATTACATAGGTGCCAACCTGTATAACATAGAACAATAATTCTCCCTTTCACCACCCTATCGCCTTGGTTTTTTTGCCTGAAGCCAGATGGAAGCTACAAATCCCTTTGTTCAAGCACCCACTCGAAACTATGAGGAAAATAGTCCTCCCTAGCACCTCCCTACCACCCTGAATATAAAAAATTTGTTCTTGAAACTTATTACAGTGATACAATGTTTGTCAAAAGTCTTACCAGTCTCATCATTGTTCTGATGCACTTATCTACTCTACCTGAATCAGTGTCTTCCTACTCGCATCTCCTTGAGCTTTTTATTCTTATTCTCTACCTCTGAATGTGCACCTCAACTTTCTCTTCCTCTCTCAGATAAGGATTTATTCTCTATCTCTTTCTTCTATGATTTATGCTCTGTGTATTATTTCCATTCAATGTGCTACGCCTCTTCTGTGCATTTCAACTCTTACACACGGCATGCTTCTACCCGCATGAGTAACTCTCAATAGAAGCAACCATCTCTTCTTTGTTCTGTGTATATTTATCATGCCAAGTCCTCTTCCAAGACATACACTCAACTCTTCGTCCTCTCTGGTGATCATCTGTTATCCTGAGATTCTTAGGCTTCTTTGGAGTTTACAGTATTCGACGCATTTCCATCTGTCAATTTTCTAAATGATGAATCTTCACTTCACTGGCAGTTACCTTGAGACTCTTTGGCTCCTCTGGCAGTCACCCTACAGCTCCTCAAATTCTCTGGCAGATGAAATCACTTCGTTCTAGCAGTTACTAATAAAAATTTCGCATGTTCATACCCTTGGCGCCTTTTTGCTTTCTGATAAATCTACACAGTGGGCACTAGATTTTATGGCTAAGCCCCTTCCTTTCACATGACCACCAGCGGTGACCAGGGGCCAATCACTTTGGGACTTCGCGTTTCAGGTCATCTATCGTGAGTCACCCTGACTCTGCTAACTCCCGATCCCCTGAACTCCGAAGTGTAGCCTAGCGACGTGATAGATCCTCCCTCGATATGACCTTGGGCGATGAGCTCACATGACCATGAAATTGAGGGTGCATTGATAGGATGTTTGAGGGAAGCCCTCTTTTTGCCTTGCAAATCACTATGAGCCTCCACACGTCCTTTCTCCTAAACCGTGGTTTCAATTTCGGCCTGCTCATGAAACATTAAGACCCGAGCATGTTATGGCCCTGCAATGGAGCACAACCCTTGATCTCACGATCTTGACGGTGCTCCTGAACGGACGGTTTAGATCTATCCTCTCAATTAACGACTTTGAATTATTTCCTTTGTCCACACGCAATCCTTATGATTAGGTGACATGTGGCCCTCCAAACTAATGAACGAGATCAATTTCTCCTCTTAGGCTTTGGGAGTTTCGATTCTCAAACTTCTCTTACTCTTGGAGCATTTCACTCGGAGTCCATGATCCAACGATGTGTGTCCCTTTTGGATCGATGGTCACAATCCCTTCGGGTATTTTGGGTTTGGGAATATCAACTTTCCAACATTTCAACCTTCCTTTGCTTTTCCCTGGAGTTGACAATCTACTGACGCGTGTCTATTTCAGATCAATAGTCACGATCTTTTCAGGTATTCAGGGTTTGGAATTCTCAAGTCTCAACTGGAAATCCTTAAGTGAGATTTCTCTGAAATCGCAGACCAGCTGATGCATACTCCCCTTGATGATCAACGGTCGAGATTTGTCTTCGGTGATTTTCAAGTTCTCCCTATCCACAAAACTTCCAAAGTTGTGGATCTCGTGCCACCTGTCCTCCTCAACGATGGATGACACCAAACCACTTCGGGACTTTGGAAATTTTGGCAAGTGTTGGTGGAAAATATCTCGAAGAAAATCTCTCGAAGTGATGTCACTCGATAACATGTCATGACCCTAGTAGCTTCCACGTGTCACTCGTATTTGTGATTTTCCCGTACCTGAAATGTCGAATCAACTTGACACTTTTCATTATTTGATTGCACCATGTGTCCTTTCTAACATAGTCTTGTTGACGTGGAGCTTCATTCACTTTGGGAGTTCGACCTTCGAGACTTTGGGTATTTCGAATTTTCAAGTCGCCAATTCTTTCGAAGTGACAATCCCCGAATAATAACCTCCTCACAACTTTATATCCAAAGTGAATGTCATTCATCGATCATGACCCTAGATTGATGGCTCGATTTGTCTGTAATGAAACTCTTCTAGCTTATCCTTTCCTTCCACTTAGAATGATCCAATGGATGACGAAAATTCACATTTCAGGAATCTCAACTCTCAAGATTTCCAGAGTGTAACCTCCTTGCATCTTTAGATATGAATTGAATCCTTTTCATTGACCAAGATCTTAGATCGCTGACTCTATCTTTCTACGATGCAACTCTTCTGGTTTGTCCTATCCTTCCAGTTCAAACGAATCTGATAGTTATTTTTCAAGTCTCAAAATTTTTGGAGCATATACTCCTCATATATTTAAACCTGAACTAAATCTTGTTCATCGATCAAGATCTTAGATCGACGGCTTGATCTTTCAGCGTTGTGGATCTTCTAGCTTATCCCGTCCTTCCACTTGAAAGTGATCTGATGGTTGATGGGAATTCGCATAATGGAATTCTCAAACATTTTCCTCGCTTATCTTGTCCTTCCACTCAAACTGATTTGATGACTCATATTAGTCATCAATCCAACGGTCGAGATCTCCTCTTCATGAACACAGACTTCACGAGTTCCTGTGACTCTTCCTTTGACTTTCCCGATTTGTGAGTCAGCGAAATGATGATCTCCTGCTACGTGTCATCTGGATCCAACGACTCAAATATCATCGTGACTTCACATTTAAAGGAGTTGGAGGACTACTCACCTCCCTTCTCTCGACTCTTGATTTTTTGGAACCCACTCTAGATCGACAGACTACAACCTTCTGTGATCCAATGTCTTTTATGAAATCACGAACTTGCACTTCGTGGATTCTCGCTTCTCCTATATGTGATTTCCTGATATTGGAATAATTTCTAAGTGTCAAAGGTCTCGACCTTTGCTCCTCCTGTGATTCCTTCTCTTGGACCTCGGTTGCACTTCTGGAAAGCGCAAAGCACTATCTCTTTTGAGATTTGATCTCTTCATACTATTCTCTCCTCCTCCTGAGCTTACACTTATTTCCGAGATTTGATCTCTGCATACTCACACTATTCGTCTTGATCTTTGATTTTCATATTGTTCACTGCTTCTCCTGAACTGATGCTTTCCCTGTTTTCCATCATTGTTTCTTTCCTCATTGTTTGTTTTATTGCATGTAAACATACCATCGTCCTTGATGTTCTTTCCATCTATGAAAAGAACACTCTTCTTGTAAACATGCCAATAGATTTTTCTTGAGGGTCCTCACCTTCCCAAATCCATATCTCCTCAGTTATAAGGAACCACGAGGTGTACAACCTATCACCCTAAATGGAATGACATGTATTGTATATCTATGATAATGTTACTTGCAAGTATACTAACCTTAATGAATTTATTTCTTGATCAATTATGGGTTCCATGACCATACCTTCAGGGATACTATAAGTTGCTAACAGACTTTCTTCAATGGTTGACATCAATGAAAACCAATCCAATCTTCCAAGAATCTCCCCCTTTTGCATTTATGAAAACACTCTTATGCAACGTTGATGGAATGGAAACACTTATTCTCATGCTCCCCCTGTAATCATGCCTCTATTCTTTCTATCCATTTCCATGCCTCTAATTACTCTCTCTCCCCCTTTGAAATCAATGGAAAAGGGTAACTTCCCCTTGGGGCTACTTCCCATGTCTACAATATTCGGATCATTCTACTTCACCTTTTCTCTTCATGGTGCTTCCTCGTGTAAATCAATGAAATATATGAAAAACATTCAAAACTTCTTGTCTTCAAGTCTTCTATCTCTGCACTCCTCATATCGTGTTGTGCATAATGTTGTGTAATTCACTGTGGGGAAGAAACCCATCCAAGTTTTTGTATAATATAATCAAAGGTATCCCTCGAAAGAGGTTTGGTGAAGATATTTGCAATCTTCTCTTTTGTCCCAATATACTCTACCTTGATGTTCTTCTCTGCAACCTATTCCTGTATAAAGTGAAACTTGATCGGAATCTGTTTTGTCTTGGAGTGCATCACTCGATTCTTTCAGATACTTATGGCACTGGTCTTATCACAAAATATCATAATGGGATCATCATATTCAACCTATATATCCTTCAAAGTTTGTTTCACCCATAGAACCTGAGTACAACTTGTTGTTGCTACAATATACTCTTCTTCTACTGTAGACAAAGATATTGATGATTTTTTTCCCTCAACCATGATACCAGGAACTCACACAAGTAGAAGGATGCTCCACTTGTACTTCTTCTATAATCAATACAACCTTCCAAATATTCATCTATGTAGGAAACAAGAGATAGGTCATTCCCTTTTGGATACCATAATCCAAACTATTTTGTACCTTTGAGATATTTGAATATCCTATTCACTACCATAGCATGTGACTCCTTTGGTGCTTCTTGAAACCTAGCAACCTGTCCAACTTATTTCATCACATCTGGTCTAGAAGTTGTCACATAGAGTAAGCTGCCAATTATCGATTTGTACATTCTCTCATCCACATCCTTCAAATCATCATCCTTACTTAACTTGCAACTGCTTTTCATAGGAGTACTGACTGGTTTGCTATATTCCATTCCAAACCTTTTCATCATTTCTATGATATAATTGGTCTGATATATGAAGATACCTTTGTTTCTTTGGCATATCTGTAGTCCCAAAAAGTAGGTTAAATAACCAAGCAAGGACATCTCAAACGCATTATGCATGTCCTTGGAAAACTTCTGACTCATCCTATCATCATCACTTCCAATGATAATGTCATCTACATAAACTTAAATTATCAATATACTATCTTGATCCACTTTTATGTATTGATTGTTGTCTGCATTTGCCTTCATCAATCCTTGATGTTGTAGATACCTTTCCAATATTGAATACCATGCTCTAGAGGCCAGCTTGAGTCCATATAATTCTTTATTTAACTTGAAAACATAATATTCCCTTTCTGATAACACAAACCATTCAGGTTGTTCAATGTAGACTTCTTCTTCTAACTCTCCATTTAGAAAGGTCAACTTTGAATCCATCTGATAGACCTTGATTATCTTTAAACATGCATAGGATAAGATCAATCTGATTGCTTCCATCCTATAAACTGGGGCAAAGGTCTCTCCAAAATATATACCCTCAACTTGAGTGTATTCTTTGCATGCTAGTCTTTCCTTGTTCCTCGTAAGATGTCCATCCTCATTTACTTTTTTCCTAAAGACCCACTTTGTACCAATCGTGTTATTATTCTTCATTCTTGGAACAAGTTACCAATTGTCAGTCTTCTCTATCTAGTCCAATTCTTCATCCATAGCTTTGATCTAGTATTCATTCTTGTTGGATTCTTCAAAATTGCTTGACTCAATTGTGGATAACAATGCTAGGTGTTGTTTTTCTAGTGAACGTATTCTTCTTTAGGTTTCAACTCTTGCATATTTATTCCCAATGATCTATTATGGTGGATGAATTTTCTACACTCATCTGCTAGGTGTCTCTGGAGGTACCTGAATATCTTGCTTCTCTTGCTCTTCTTCTGCCGACTTTTCTTCTTCATCTACTTATTCTTCTTTCAAATATTCTTCGTGATCTTGTTTACCTGGATATTTTCTTCCTTCTCTTGTCCTCCATCCATATGTTTCATCAATCATCACATTTATGCTTTCCACTATTTTGTTGAGTATTAGACTGAATTATTTGTATGATTTTGTTTTGCTGGAGTACCCAACCGTTATTCATTTATAGAGTCGAGAGTAAGATTTTCCAATCCTCCCATCTTCTCTTTTGATATAACATTTTCTTCTAAACACTCTGAAATGCTTCACATTTTCTAGTTTTTCTTTCCATATCTCATAGATATTTTTATCACTATTCTTTTTTAGCATTCTTATCTTCTGGATGTGAACTATTGTATGTACTTCCAGTATCCAAAATATGTCCCACAACTTTGAATCTTTCAACATGGTTCTAGCCATTTCCTGTGTCGTACTCTTCTTCCTTTCGAAAACTCCATTTTTTTAGGTGTCCTAGATGTTGAGAATTGTCTCTTTATCCCCTGATCACTATAGAAGTCCACAAATTCCTTTGATGTAAACTCTCCTCCATTGTATGATCTCAAACACTAGATTTTCAACTTTGTCTTAGTTTCAACCAACTCTTTCTATATCTTGAAGTGTTTGAATGCCTCTAACTTCTTCTTGAGAAAGAAAATAGAATTCATTCTTGTGTAGTCATCAACTAGTACCATACATTATTCTCCACCATTCAATCCCTTCATTCTTTTTGGTCCAACTATATCAGTATGTACAATCTCTAATGGTTTTTTTGTAGAGTACTTTTTTTATTTGAACTTGGTACTAGTTTTTTTTCCCTGTAGACAATGCTTGCATAGAGTATTTGTTGGCTTCAATATCTTAGGAATTTCTCCCTTTCCGGTGATTTTGACAAGACTATCAAAATTTATGTGACCCATTCTTTTGTTCCAAATCCAACTTTCATCATCCTTTCCTAGGAAACATCTTTATTTTCCAATTTCATTTAGTACATAAATGTTTCTTAGATTTCTTACAGTTGTAGAAAACAACTTTCCTGATCTTTCTTTCCTTATATCACATTTCTCTGAGTCAAACATAATTGTGTGTCCTTAATCACACATTTGACTTACACTTAGTATATTGTGCTTCATGTCTTCGACTAGTACAACATTTTCTTCCCTGGAATCCTTGCTTCCAAGCTTGAGTGTGTCTCTTCCTATAATTTTCGCTAAGTTTTCATTCCGAAATGAAATTGTTCCATATCTTTCCTTATTCAATTTTATAAACTTGTCCTTATCACATGTCATATGCTTTCAGCATCTACTGTCAACATACCATCCATGCTTATTGTGTTGATCATCTAGGGAAAGCGTGGATTCTTCCGTGTTGAATTGATCCTAATTCCTTATCCATATCCTTTGTGGTTCCTTTCTATTAATTTTTACAATATGTTGTGATTATGTAGGAGGAACAATCAATATACAATATTTTTCCATGTGTCCAAATTTTGTGTACTTGTATCATTATACTTCAGCACTCAAGGACTCAAGTATGGTGTAGCTTCTACTATATGCTTCATGAGGTCTTCTTGGATAACCATTTATTGTGTAGCCTTCATAGTTTCTTCTGCTCTTGGTATTGGCTTTACAATTCATTTCTTTCTACCCAAAATTATTACATGAATAACATAAACAAATAAAAATAGTTTGATACCTGGGGGCAAAAGATCTTTTGAATCAAGATGCTCTTTTGAATCCATCTTCTTCTCTGGTGCTATGGGGAAATTACCCATAAACTGGGTCTAAGGAATAGGTAGAGTGATAACATCCTTTTGGATACCATAATCCAAACTATTTTGTACCTTTGAGATATTTGAATATCCTATTCACTGCCATAGCATGTGACTCCTTTGGTGCTTCTTGAAGCCTTGCAACCTATCCAACTTCTTGCATCCCATTTGGTCTAGAAGTTGTCAAATAGGGTAAGTTGCCAATTATCGATCTGTACATTCTCTCATTTGCATCCTTTGAATCATCATCCTTACTCAACTTGCAACTAGTTTTCATAGGAGTAGTGATTGATCTGCAATATTCCATTACAAAACTTTTTAGCATTTCTATGATATAATTGGTCTGAGATATGAAGATACCTTTGCTGCTTTGGCGTATCTGTAGTCCCAAAAAGAAGGTTAAATAACCAATCAAGGACATCTCAAACTCATTCTTCATGTCTTTGGAAAACTTCTGACTCATCCTATCATCATCACTTCCAATGTTATTGTCATCTACATAAACTTCAATTATCAATATACTATCTCGGTCCACTTTTATGTAGATATTATTGTCTACATTTCCCTTCATCAATCCTTGATCTTTTATATACCTTTATAGTATTGAATACCATGCTCTAGAGGCCATCTTGATTCCATATAATTCTTTATTTAACTTGAAAACATAATATTCCCTTTCTGATAACATAAACCCTTTAGGTTGTTCGATGTATACTTCTTATTCTAACTCTCCATTTAGAAAGGTCGAATTTACATCCATTTGACAGACCTTGATTCTCTTTAAACATGCATAGGATAAGATCAATCTGATTTCTTCCATCCTAGCAATTGGGGTAAAGGTCTCTCTAAGATATATACCTTCAACTTGAGTGTATCCTTTGCATGCTAGTCTTGCCTTATTCCTGGTAACCTGTCCATACTCATTTAGTTTTTTCCTAAAGACCCACTTTGTACCAATCACGTTATTATTCTTCATTCTTGGAAGAAGTTACCAAGTGTCATTATTCTCCATCTGGTCCAATTCTTCATCCATAACTTTGATCTAGTATTCATCCTTGTTGGATTCTTCAAAATTGCTTGACTCAATTGTGGAAAACAATGCTGGGTGTTGTTGTTCTGGTGAACATATTCTTCTTTAGGTATCAACTCCTGCATATTTATTCCCAATGATATGTTATGGTGGATGAATTTTCTACACTCTTATATTAGGTGTCTTTGGAGGTACCTAAAAATCTTGTTGCTCTTGCTCTACTTCAGGCTACTCTTCTTCTTCATCTACTTATTCTTCTTTCAAATATTCTTTTTGATCCTATTTAACTGAATATTTGCTTCCTTCTCTTGTCCTCCATCCATCTGTTTCATCAATCATCACATTTATGCTTTCTACTATTTTGTTGAGTCTTATATTGAATTATTTGTATGATTTTGTTTTTCTTGAGTACCCAACTAGTATTCATTTATAGACTCGAGAGTCAAATTTTCCAATCCTCCCATCTTCTCTTTTGATATAACATTTTCTTCTTAACACTTTGAAATGCTTCACAATTGCTGGTTTTTCTTTCGATATCTCATAGAGATTTTTATCACTATTATTTTTTAGCATTCCTTTGTTCTGGATGTGAACTGTTGTATGCACTTCTAGTATCCAAAATATGTCCCTGCAACTTGGAATCTTTCGACATGGTTCTGGCCATTTCCTGTGTTGTACTATTTTTCCTTTCGAAATTTTTTTTTTTTTTTTGGTGTCCTAGATGTTGAGAATTGTCTCTATATCCCCTGCTCACTATAGAATTCCATAAATTCCTTTAATGTAAACTCTCCTCCATTGTCTGATCTCTGTAAGGTAGCTAGAGAGGTAGTGGGGGGGGCCAAAGGGTCCATAGTGATAATAGTGGAGGTCATTCAATGTAAGGTGGACTAGGTCCACTATATTATTAAATAAGACCCACTATGGTAGTTAAATATAATAAATGGGTAATTAGATATAATAAATGTAAGAGGACTTCTTAGAAGGTTCTACTTCTAGAAGATTCCTCCTCTAGAATGTTCTTAGGTGATGGTAGCATTACATAAAGGGATTCAAGCAATGTAATGAGACATGAAGAAAAATATTGTATTTGGAGTGGTAGCTCAATAGGAGGTTTCCCCCTCAAAGAGGCAAGTGAACAGGAGAGGATCCCTTCCATAATAGGATCCATTGTATGGTGTTGCCCTACCTCAAGGGTTTTCTTCTAATAAAGTGTGGTTTTTTCTATCTTGCTTTGTGGATCTATTGTGTATACAGTATTTTTGGTGATTATATTTTTAGATCTATTTAGGTTCTTAACAAGTGGTATCAGAGCACTTTCCTTGGCAGACATTGTGGGCAAATATTTTTTATTTTTGCAGATTTTTTTTCGGAGAAGAAAAAAGAGGGCCGCAACATTCCATAAATTTTTGGTATATTTATATGAAAAATTTGCAAAAACAGGTTATATATCTGAGTTCCTCTCAGAAAAACACCCAAGTTGAAAAAAAAAATCGTTCGAAATGGAGTCTGGAAGGGCAAGATATTGAGATTTTAAAATGTGCAAATTTTAAGGGTTTTTTCTGTGGACGACGACGCGATTTGTTTTTATTTTTGTAGTATTTGGAGTCTAAATTTGCCCAAATAAATTATACATATGAGTTCCTCTCACAATTTCACCCAATTTCAAAAAAAAAATCAGCTGAAACGGAGTCCGGGAGGTGAAGTTATGAGCATTTTAACTTCAGTAGTTTTTTAGGGTTTTTCCAGAAAAAGCCGCAATTTTCTGTCGAAACTTATTGGGTCTATTTTTGGTTTTTTTTTCATGATGGTTGAGGGACTGAAGAGTTCATAGGGTGCTCAGATGGCTATTCCTTCTCAAAACCTCAAAGAAATTCTTGAAGCATTCAAATCTCAATTGTATGACACATTGTGTAACACATTGCATGACAAATTTCATGACCTTGCAGATGACCTCAATAATAGGCTTCATAGTTCATTGGATAGCATGCATGAGAGATTTCTTATGGAAGAAATCATCAGGGATGAATATAATCAATAAATATATGCTTGGTATGATTTTGAGGACGATTGTGATGATTGGTATATGGATAGTTGTCATTTCTGGGATAACAACCACTTCCATATTTTATTTGATGACTCTAGTCCACCTTCCGTAGAGAACATCAATGTACCACATCAGGAGCTAGTTACCAGCATTCAGTTTGCATATTCTACAGTGGTATTATTCCTTCTAGATTCTGCTACGACCATTTTCCACTATGTGGATGGATCTTCTTATTTGGATCCACATGATAGGTGTCAGTCTTTGGAGCATCATTTGGAGTTGGTTATTGGGTTCCAAAATCTTCTTCGGGGAGTTCACATGAGCACTTGGACATGGGACCCGGGCTTACAATGGTGGTTGGACTACTTCAGCATGGTGGATTTCCTTTCTACATGGGACCTTGGTTCTTCAATCTTCTTCAACATTATGGTCCACAATTATCCATGTGACCCTGGTATATGGTTGTACATCAAGCGTTGAGGACAATGATTTCATAAGGGGGATGGAATGTAAGGTAGCTAGAGAGGTAGTGGGGGGGGCCCAGAGGGCCCATAGTGATAATAGTGGAGGTCATTCAATGTAAGGTGGACTAGGTCCACTGTATTATTAAATAAGACCCACTATGGTAGTTAAATATAATAAATGGGTAATTAGATATAATAAATGTAAGAGGACTTCTTAGAAGGTTCTACTTCTAGAAGATTCCTCCTCTAGAATGTTCTGAAGTGATGGTAGTATTATATAAAGGGATTCAAGCAATGTAATGAGACATGAAGAAAAATATTGTATTTGGAGTGGTAGCTCAATAGGAGGTTGTCCCCTCAAAGAGGCAAGTGAATAGGAGAGGATCCCTTCCATAATAGGATCCATTGTATGGTGTTGCCCTACCTCAGGGGTTTTCTTCTAAAAAAGTGTGATTTTTTCTATCTTGCTTTGTGGATCTATTGTGTATTCAGTATTTTTGGTGATTATATTTTCATATCTATTTAGGTTCTTAACAATCTCAAACACTAGATTTTCAGCTTTGTCTTAGTGTCAACCAACTCTTTGTATATCTTGAAGTGTTTGAATGCCTCTAACTTATTCTTGAGAAAGAATATAGCATCCATTCTTGTGTATTCATCAACTAGTAGAATACATTATTGTTCACCATTCAATCCCTTCATTCTTGTTGGTCCAACTATATCAGTATGCACAATATTTAGTGGTTTTGTTGTGGAGTACTTTTTTGATTTGAACTTGGTACTAGTTTGTTTTCCCTGTAGACAATGCTTGCATAGAGTATTTGTTGGGTTCAATATCTTAGGAATTTCTCTTACTGCTTCCTTTCTGGTGATTTTTTCAAGATTATCAAAATTTATGTAACCCATTCTTTTGTGCCAAATCCAACTTTGATCGTCCTTTCCTAGGAAACATATTTCTTTTCCAATTTCATTTAGTACATATATGTTGCTTGAAGTTCTTACAGTTGTAGCCACCAAATTTACGAATCCTTCCTTCCTTATGTCACATTTCTCTAAGTCAAACACAAGTTTGTGTCATTGATCACACATTTGAATTACACTTAGTAGATTGTGCTTCATGTCTTCGACTAGTATAACATTTTCTTCCCTGGCATCCTTGCTTCCAATCTTGAGTGTGTCTCTTCCTATAATTTTGGCTAAGTTGTCATTCCCAAATGAAACATATCCATCTCTTTCCTTATTCAATGATTTAAACTTGTCCTTATCACCTGTCATATGCTATAAGAATCCACTGCCAACATACCATCCATGTTTCTTGTGTTGAGCTTCTAGGGAAAGCATGGATTCGTCGGTGTTGAATTGATACTAATTCCTTATCGATATCCTTTGTGGTTCCTTTCTACGCCTATTGACATTATGTTGTTATTATGTAGGAAGAACAATCAATATACAATATTTTTCTAGGTGTCCAAAGTTTTTGAACTTGTATCATTTTACTTCAACACTTAAGGACTCAAATATGGTGTAGCTTCTACTATATGCTTCATGAGGTCTTCTTGGATAACCATTTATTGTGTAGCCTTCATAGTTTCTTCCGCTCTTGGTATTGGATCTACAATTCATATCTTTTTACCCAAAATTATTACATGAATAACATAAACCAATAAAAATAGTTTCATACCTGGGGGCAAAAGATCTTCTAAATCACGTTGCTCTTCTGAATCCTTCTTCTTCTGTAGTGCTATGCGGAAATTCCCCCTAAACTGGATCTAAGGAATAAGTAGAGAGATAAATTCCCTAAAAGACTGATCTATCATTAATCTGCCCCAAAACCATCTATACTAAGTTATAAGAGAAAGAGATAAGAGAGTGTTAATGAGTGCACATTCAATCCTTACGATTGGTGTAGACCTATTCCTCTTGTTGTTTCCACCTAGATCACAGTTATCCTCCCAAGGATGAGCTTGAAAGAGTTTAGAATACAATGAAACAACATATAGAGTCTCTAATTATCACTTTAAAATCCTAAATATAGATATAAATGCTCAAATTAACAAGAACATATAAACATAGGATTTTGGGACAAAGATAATCTCTTTTATTCAAATTCAAGATAAAAAGGTTACAACCTTTTCTTGCAACCTCTATATGAACCAATTCCGTCCTCCTATGTCGTGGCTCCAAGTGCATCAATCCCAAATTATATTCTCAAAACCAACATATCATCAAGGGAAAGAGGAAGGGTTGCATAGGGAGAATGGTTGGAGGGGAAAGTTGAGGCTAAAACTCAGAGCAAGATTAAAATCTTGGGGAATGAAAGGGAAGGGATTTTGGCATAGTTTTCTTATTATCTTGTTCATGTCTCTAAATGACTCCCCAAGACCTCTTTTTATATGAAAAAAATATGGTTATTCGGTTTGGCGATGGGCTACAAGGGGTAAAATGGTTAGGAAACCCTCCATAGCCTCTGAACTCCATCGAATTCCATGCAATTTTATATTTTTTACAACTTTTGGAGGTAAACACAGGATAACTAGCATTCAAAAATCATATGCACGCAGGCTAAATAGCATGTATCACGTGTGTGTATGCAGACTATTAGTGCAACAGGATCCTTCCACTATACAAAACTTGGTTTTTTAGAAGGAAGCCTCAGGAGTATTTTTGGAAAAGTATGCAAATGGATGGGACAATGTATTAGATGAATAGATGTGGCATTTTTGGACTATAGCAGATGCCCCCTATTGTGTGAGGTTAGAAGATAAATTGATGGTTGAAATGCATTACAATACCTTTACATAGTGGGATGGCATGGACTTGAGTGAGCATGAGACGAGTGTTCATGAGCATGTCATCTGCAAAATAATGATAATATATTTGAGGAAGACATACCCATGCTTGGGATGAACTAAGCATGACTATCAATCAAGGACACTGCAGATCCATGTCATATATATAGTAATCATGGCTACATGACTAATGTGTATTCCAATAGAAGTGTATCCGCAAACAATACACTTTGTATATACATCTCAAAATCATTTGACGATATACAAGTACAATATGATATGCATCTTCAGGAAGAATCAATGTTTGTGGCTGTAGATGAGGACTTAATAGCTCGAGCAACAACTTCAAAATCGTAAAAACTTAGGTAGGAGTACAATAGGAGTGTAAGACTCACTATTGTGAAGTATTCGACATGTCGTCGAGGAAATAATGTAGGATCTCAATCATTAGTTAGATAACTTCATTGATTCTAAATGAAAACTTGACTAGACTCTCAGGATGGATGACTCATGAAATTCAAGAGATCAACTACAGAATGACCAACTCAGATTGGATAAAACTTCCTTTGGACAAAGGAACAATAAAATGATGAGACTCAAGAAGCATATTATTGACATAAGTCTATGATATAGGAGGCACCACAAAATCTCCATATTTTTGGAAAAGTAACAAAACGCAAGAGGACACAACTCTTTGTAACAAGAACAACTTCCTAAGGTCATACTAGATCCCAATGCTTGGAGAAAAAATGGAAGGATGTGCTTTGTCCAAGCGACACTATCTTGCTTCCAATAAGAGAGAATGTATATCCCATCCCCTCTTTTTGGAATATTTGATTTTTTTTTGTCTTTTTCAAATTTTTAACAAGATTGGAAAAGAATAAAAGAATGTTATGTTACAAAGGAGGAACGAGTGTCACAGGAAATAAAATTAGTTCCAAGCGTATGGAACATATTGATGCTTAGTGAGAGGATACATTTGCAGGATAAGGACAATCGGGAGAATTCCTCCATGGGTCAAGGTGTCATATTGCGAGGTAAAAAAGTGCTACAAGGATTGAATTTAAGGAATGCTTTGAAGGTTCAATTAATAGAAAATGAAGCTGACATTAGGCCAAAGATGCAAGAATGAGACATGTGATGTGATTAAGGATGACACAACAATACTCCTACCTTGTGAATTTTTACGAGCCCAGACAAGTTAATCTCAGTGGTTTTTCACGTTTAGAGAGTCTAAAGAACACTAAAACAAGACTCCAGATTGTTCCTTTCTCATAATTAGTCCATTTGGTTCGAAAAAGGTTTAAACTTATAACGAAAGGACATCTCTTCAAAACCATTATAATGAGTGTGACTGAGACAATATCACTCAACTACATTTTCAATTTTAGGGAGTCTAAAAAGAGCTTAACTATGGACTCACAACATTTTTCTAAATTTAGTCTCCTTAGCTAGAAAAAGTATAAAATATAACTTCGGAGAACTCTCCCAGTGAGACATGTCTCCCGAGGTGTACTTTTTTCCTGGCTAATCTATTGGTCAGAAAAATATTTAAACTTATGCCAAATAGATATTCCTTCTGGACCAATTAACGAGTGTGAAAGGAACAAGGTCACTAGGCGATCTTTTCATATTTAGGGAGTCTGAAAATAACTTAATTATGGACTCTAAGGGGGTTCCTTTTTTGTAGATAATCTCCAAGTCCCAAAAAAGAGATAAACCAAAACTAGGGAGAATGTCCCTTTTTCAAAAAATTAATCCCTTAGGCCCAAAAAAGGGTTAAACTTATGCCTGAGAATACTCTCCTAGTGAACCAAAGCTCCTAGGGCATACCTTTATTCGTAAATTAATTGTTCGGACCAAAAAATGGATAAACTATCATCTAACAAATGTGCCTTCAAATTTTAGTTTGACGATCATGAAGGGAAACAAGATCGCTCGACAATATTTTCAATTTAAGAGAGTCTGAAAAGGGCTTAAATAAGACTCCAGGGGGACGCCTTTTCTTAATAAATCCAAATGAGACTAAAAGGAATAAATAATCTCCATTATATGTTCCTTTCAAATTTTAAGCGAGATTGAAAGACAAAAAACCATGCTCTTGGGGAGTCCCTCAGGTATGAGCTAGAAAATATGAAGAAGAATGGGGCTTCGACGCATAGTCATGGTGAGAAAAAAGAGACTCCCAAGCCTACGGAAAAAACTCACAGAATGGATTCCAAAATGTAGTAAAGGATATACCTAGGGTGTCCATGTAGAGAAATGATCTACCACCTAATTAAAACACTTCTAAATCAACATAGAAGTCTCTGTGTCGCACTTGGTGGGATCGATCCTATGGAAAACCAGAAAAAGTCAACAACATGCAATATGCAAGGTGACTCAAACCTAACCTATATGTAAGTGTCGAAAAAAAAATTTACCACAAAATGATGTGAGTGTAACCCGTCTCATAAAAACACCAAACTAAAAGAAAAAGTTCATAAGAACAACCCAAAGATCTCTCAAAAATAAACTAAAGTACCCACCAAGCCAAGAATAGGGAAAAAGAGAACCAAAAAAGGAAAAAAGGAGCCAAAAAAGTCTATAAATAGGGGTAGACAACTCATTTTAACCATTGCAAATTGGAAGATAAGCCAAAATCCAAAAAACCCTCTTCTTAAAATCGTGAATTTGAGAAGATACAGTTGACGAAAGATATTCAAACCTGAACCAAGTAAGTACAAATGACCTCTCTCATCCTTTCCATTCATCATTTATTGTCTATTTAATTTTGTAAAGGGTGTGTGTGCTAGTAAAAAGGTTGGGTCTATGTCTACATTGATTGACCACTCTCATCATGCATATATATGCAGGAAAAGTAACACTTAGCCCGTGTACATACGCGATTGTCTTAAAGACAACCCATGTACATCTCTTTAAGATTTAAAAAAAAATGAAACGAGGGACTAACCTCACAAAATTTTCTGCAATAGGATGTATGTTCACTGGTGAGAGAGAGAACATGAGGAGCTATATGTCTTGGTAGAGGAGGATCCAAGGGCCATTTCCATGCTTAATCAATGTGGTATGTGGAAGTTATTTCAGTGTCCATTCATGAGAGCACAACCTAGGTTACTGAGCCATTTGATAGAGTATTGGAACCTAGACCCAGAGGCCTTCATTCTAGAGGGTCGGTCATTGACTTCGACGACTGAGGATATATACTTTTTGACCGGACTCTTGAGGAGGGGGGAACCGGTTAAATTCAGGACCTTTCCTCTAGGACCACACAACATAGAACACTACATTGGCATGTACTGCGAGGCTGGAAATAAGAAAGTAGGATCTCAGGTGCCAATTCATAAGATCACAAGCCTCAACCTTCAAATAGTACTTTACATGATTAGGCGGATCACAGGAAACAAAACACTTCATCAGGATTCATGTGCACATATGAATTATGTAGCTCAGTTTCTAGAGGCCACCATATTTGAATGGAGCACTTCATTGCTCACATGTATGAAAAAACAACGGATTGACTGTTGAAGAAGAAAAAATAAGAACTTCAGGTTCAGGATTGTGTTTTGTGATTTCCTTTTCAAGAGATTTCTAAGCATTGTCCCACGAGAGACAGTATGAGGCCATATTGTCTCCTTTTCCATCATTATGCAGGTGGGAATCATTTTTTCCTCGACAGGGTGCAGGGAGATTACATGAGGCCTTCGATGACAAATGTTTTGACTGGTGGGCCCGTTAAATTCCTGTGGTCGAGGACTACCCCTACACAGGGATCAATTTCCTAAGGAATTATTAAATGCCTATGCCCCCTCATAAGGAGCGTGAAGAGATAGGTACACATTTATTTTAGGGTTATTTTATTTTTAATTTTTTAATTATTATCCTTTTTTACGGTAACGTCAAAGTAATAACTCAGTGATATGTTATATATAGACATGGGACTGGTATGACTAGAAGACTTCGCCAGGACCAGACATCATCCTTGAGTGGATGTCATACCAATAGTTGCGGGAGGACCACTAGCCTAAGAGGCTAAGAAAGTATTGCAACGAGTAGAGATAAACCTGAAAGCTCTCACTCGTGCAGTGTCGATGGTAGAGATAGAGGACCTTCCTTCGGCCATGCAAACACATGTTGTAGGGGTACCCAGGACTTCAGTTTAGTTGTTTCAACGTCTTGTGAATGTCGTAGTTCATTATACTAGGGCCAACCAACCTAGTCCATAGTTATCACTAGACCACATATGTGTCGAGGGCACCTTTTTTGTACTCTCTTATGTAGTGAGGGATAGAGCCCAGTGATGTATACCGGCTCTATTTGAGGATTTATGGCCCACTTTTGTACTTATGAAATTATGTTTTGGACACGTTACTATATATATACATCGTTTTTCCTTATGGATAAAACATTTTGTACAAATGTATTTACATATGTGTGTATGTGTGTGTTTTTACTTTTATGTGTGAATAATATGCTAATCTAATACATGATTAGCCAAAGTATCAGTTAGTTGATTATATCTCATAGGAACATGAATATAAGTAATATAATCAAAATAGTGTTCTAAGAGATGTACCCTAAGGAATCGTCGGTGAAGGGTGGGATCATAGACATGGTATATTCCATTTAACTGAGACACAACCAGTTGAGCATATAGATAAACCTGGAGGTGAGAAATACCATGTGACAAGGCATCTCATCGTAATTCTATTACCGCACTATAATCGGAAACGTTATTGGTTTCTTCGCCTAGACAAATACCTCTAGAAGACATCAACTGACCAAAACGCATGAATATCACCCAAGCCGCGGAAGCAAGCCTTCGAGTTTGTCGGCTAGCACCATCTTCCAACCCAACATAGACCTCAAATTCAGTTGACATCTTCCACAGTGAAAAGAAACACAATAAACTACACGTCCATAGAAAAAAAATACAAAAATGTATAAACAAAGATATACATTATACGAAATCAACTAGTTGATAGGCACTCGTTTCTAAAACTTTCTTAACAATGAACGATCCAAACCACATGGGTTTGAATTTTCCTACACCCAAGGGATCATTATCTTGGTCATAGACAAGGAAAACATTGCCTTTGGAGAAAACTCAAGGGTGGATGGACCGATCATACTAACACTTGAAACATTTTTTGTGAGCTTCGCTGGCCAAGGCTGCATCTAGACGCTTCTCATCGAGTTGCTCAAGATATAAAAGACACTCTTAAAGTGGAGTAGTGTGGGGAAGTAGTTCCACTTCCAAGTTAAGAGAGGGTATTTGGAAATCTATGGGAAAGACTTCCTCCATCTGATAAATGAGTTAGCAAGGACAAAAAATGGTAGCAGTCTTGGCTGAGGTTCGATAAGCCCAAAGTGTTTAGAACAACATCAATTGCCAATTCAACTTGGCCGAATTGATCGTCCATTGAGGAACAGTCTTGACAGACTTATTAACAACCTCCACTTGACCATTCGCCTATGGGTAATAAGGTGACAAATGTTCTTTCTTAAACCCCAGTTTTGATGTTAACTCAAACATCACCTTATTTAGGAAGTGACTTCCATGGTCTGTGACAATCTCTTTTGGAATACCGACCCTAGCTACAATCTGGTTCAAAATGAAAAGTGAAATCATTTATTCGTCATTTATGAATGTCAACATAGCCTTGACCCACTTATTAAAGTATTCTACTACTACAATGATATAGTGATTCCCCCTAGCTAAAACCAGGTGGCATGTAGTAAAATCAGTACCCCACTTGGTGAAGTGACCAACAACAATAACAGGAAACATGGGAGTAGGTTGTTCCCACATCTTCCGAGAGAATATCTAGCATGGGTGCCACTTCTTGACCTCCTCTACACAATCTTTGATCAATTAGGGCCAAAAGTATCTGACGTGAAGAATTTTCTTGGTTTATTCCAACCCAAACAGGTCACCGCCAAATGCTCCAATGTGACAGTCATTCAACACAAGTTCTTCCTCTTCATGAGTGAGACAATGAAGGAGAATGCAATCCACTCCTCGACGATATAAAGTATCATAGATGATAAGATAGTTATGTTCTTGATGTTGTATTCTCTGTCTCTCATCATGAGAAGAAGAAGAAGGGAACTTCATATTCTAAAGATACACAAGTATATCTCCATACCAAGGGTCTGAAGATGCAATAAGGAAAATATCCCCATTGATCAGTGACTCTTCAAGAAAATTGTTACCAATCTCGACCGGAAGTTCCAAAATTAGTTCAACAAAGGCCAAGGACTTTTTATCCTTCGCTGAAACAAAATTCAAGTAAAATTCTTGTAGGATGACTATCAATCGACTGATTTTCCCGTCGATGACCCATCGTGTCAATACATATTGAAACGGGTTCACAACATCTATGATGGTGGTGTTGTGAAGTAAGATGTAATGACAGAACCATTGGATAGCATGAACAACTGCCAAAGAGAGTTTCTCAGCATGTGTGTAGTTGATTTTTGGTCCAACCAAACCTTGGCTAAGATAGTAGATAACATTATCTTCTAGTATGTGATTCTCTTGGACCAAGACCATGCCAATAGTAGACTTTGTGGCAGCTAAATATAACAAGAAATCATTTCCATAATATGGATGAATAAGCAGAGGGGAAGACATCAGAGCACATTTAAATTCTTCAAAAGAGCATTGAGCCCCTTCATCCCAATAGAATGGGACCCCTTTCTTCAAGAGACACATAAACCCTTTAGTAATATCAGAATAGTTGGCAACAAAAATCCGAAGAAATTTGGCTTTCCCCTGTAGACTTTGAAGATGGGGGATTGTGTGCAGGGGAGGCAATTGAGATATTTCCTCAACCTTCAGAGGATAGACTTATTGACACGATAAAACCTAACAAGAGACCTGATGTTACGCAAAAACTACACTTATTTGGATTAAGGCAAATCCTATAGTAGCAACACCTCTCAAAGATAAGTCATAAATGGGCAGGATGATCGTATCTCTTACAAGAATGTGATTCCATATCATCAAGATACACCTTGACTATGTGTTTGAGGTCATGAAAGGAAAATGACATGGACCTTTGAAAAGTGGCTCCGTCATTCTTAAGGACAAAAGGTAGTTTCCTATATGAAAATGTACCACAAGGACATATAAGCATAATTTTATGTTGGTCCTCGGGCTTGATCTGAATTTGGTTGTACCCAGAAAAACCGTCCAGAAAATAAAAGACCTCACAACTTGCACATTCATCGACAATTTGGTGAATGAATGGGGTTGGAAACTTATCTTTCGGGGAAGATTTTTTCAGATCACGAAATTCCATACACACGTAGATCATACCTTGTGTTTTTTTGACAAGAATAGGGTTCGACACCCATTCCATTAATTTCATTTGATACATGAAACTAGCCTTGATGACTTTCTCTACCTCAGCCTTGAGCGTCATTGCCTTGACAGGATTGATTAGGTGAAGATTCTGTCAAATAGGATTAACATCGGGGTAAGTTGTGATCTCATGTTCAACTATACATGGGTCAATTCTTGGCATCTCCTCATAAAACCAGGAAAAAACGTCACGAAACTCTTTAAATAATTCATTATAGATCTGAATCTCTTCGAGGGAACAATCTGATCCGACGAAGATGTTTTCCACGATGCCATGGGTTCTAGAGATGTTGATAGGATTTTTTTCAGCTATATTTTCCATATTTCCCTCGCCATAGATTTTGTGTGAGGCCATAGGGTTAACAGGACAAGGGGAATCTCCATTCACGGTCATAGTGAACTATCCTACCTCTACTCTCCTCAACTCAAGTAAGAAATAATATTTGTGGTGAAGATCGTCCCAAGGTCTATCTGATCCAGTCATTACCACTAAAATCTCCTCGTTAGAGGAAAAGACTAATTCCAAAGGATCGTGAGTGGCAAGAGAGTCCTTATCCAAAATAGGCTTCAAAACGAGATCTAGCTCTTGTGGGGAGGGCAGATCAAGGTTTTCTAACGCGTGTTGTACAATAATGTATGCAACCTCAACAATGGATAAGGGAATAGCCATTCCAGGGTTCTCTACCCCTTCCATCAAAGCCTACGGGGAAGGTAAAATCCATGGGTTGTTAAAGTAACTCGTTCTAAAAGAATAAACTTGAATGATCGTAGCCTTCAGTTGGTCTGGGATAGCCGAAATAAACTTGACATCATTGGCACATGGTGGATAATCAAAACTCCCCATTAAATATGGAAACAATCTCGAACCTAATGTTTTGGTACCTGGATATAGGTTGTCAATCATCGGGACCGTGGATTCCCCTGTGAAGGGTCAAGATGGGAGAAGGATAATTGATCAACAATTATGATCCGACCTTCGTGAGGAAAACATAAGACCTGAAAAAAGGTGGATGAAAGCATTGTCATAGCATAGGTCCAACTCCGTCCTAACAAAATATTCTATTTGAGAGGCACATCAACTACTGCTACCTCGACACACATAGTTTGTCCCTCCAACTGCACGAGGAAGGAGGGAATTATGCTATGTGGTCTAAAATATTGATCGTAAAACATGGTTAGAAACGTGGGCGATAGAGACAACTCAGGTTGGCCAATGGCCTTCAAAAATACCTACGACATCATGCAAGTCGAGGCACCCTCATCAAACACCATACGGAAAATGTTCCATGTCATCAATTATGTGGCATACACCACTACTATATGAAAAGAGATGTGGTGAGGAAGATGAGGTTTATAATATGTAGGGTAAAAAATAATCATTCTTGAGTTAGTAGTCCCAACCACTTTCAAGGAAGACGACAATTCTTTTCTTTGTGAGGGGAAAATCTGAAGGACTTCCAAAGTAGACATTGCACAAGGAGTTTTTTCCAGATCCTCCATGATGAAGTAATTATGAGAATCCCTTGTGTTTGGGTTGTGAGAATCCTTCTTAAATGAACCCTTAGGGATGTGAGTCATAATTTCTCCCACATTCTTCTCAATTTGAAGAGGAGGTGGTGGGTTGGATGTTTCTTTTCCCTTCTCAACATTATGGCATTATGTAATTATGATCCCTCATCTGCAGATGAGCATTGGATCTCATCATATAAACGTTTGCGGCTCCATTATTAGCATTAGTCATGGGGGCTCCCTAATTTACCCGAGGCGCATTCATGGATGAGAAAGATAGAGCCATATTTTTCCTTTGTGGAAAAGGGTTGGTTAACATGACAGACTGCTACTATGCCAATATCTTTTGGGCTTCCTCAAGTCAAGGGCATTAGTGAGTCAAGTGGTCATCCGTACAAATATTACACGAAAAAATTACCTTCCTCTTTTCGTTTTTACCCTCATTAGAATTATTCACATCCTTCTTATCCCCCTTACCCTTCTTGTTTTTATATTCACTCTTTCCCTCAGATTGGTGGTTACCCTTGGGATTCGTCGATTGCACACTATGTACATTCAACGTTTGGGTTTCGAGGGAATCTGAACTAGGAGTTTTTCTGGCTATAGTTTGTTGAATCGATAAATGTTGTAACTGATTAGTCAACTGATTCAGGTCTTTCTCTATACTGAGCCTACTATGCCATCGACGTGAGGCCTAGACTTCAATTTGGTCTTGTCGAAATTTGAACATGGTGTGTCTAACATGATCTCATATAACATACCAGATTGAGAGTAAATCAACTCCAATTTCTGGGTTCTCATGATAGCCTCTTCTTCGGAAAAAACCATGGTTGTCAAGACGTCTTTGGATACAAAAGGAACCAAGGAATTTATGAACCACTCGAGAAAAAATGTGGGAGGGACCTTTACCTTGATCAATCTCTTTCATTGATTCCATTCTCAGATGTGATCTGAGATATTGATGGATTTTTTTTTCTTGAAGTTGGCCAACAACTCGGTGTCGACATCATATCTTACTGCTAACTAGAAATGGTTTAAGAAAACCATATCCAGGTCATTAAAGTAAGCGTACTTAGAGCTATCGAACTCAATATACCATTTAGTGGTACCCGATATAAGAGTGTGTTGAAACAAACACAATTTAATGCACTCATCCTTTAATTAGTTAGATGAGCACTATAAATTAAATGTCGTAACATGATCATTTGGATATTCTACATGATTTCCTTCAAACTTAGGGATGTCCGAGGGAAACTTAATCAGCATGGGGGGCCAATGTGGATCATTACAAATTAGGTCATTCAACAGCCTCGACAAATCTAGAAAATGCAGAGTTTCCAGGAAAGGTAGTCTAGGCTTTGTGGATTCAAAGGAAAAGAGGGGTCTCAATTTTTACTGGCACTAGGTTTCCAGGAAAAGTTTTTTTGTTGGTGAGGGTTTTGGTAGGAACCATGGTGGCCCTAGCCAATAAAAGGAGCCAGAAAAAGGAGTTTTCACTTGATTCTGCATCGTCGACTGATTCCCGTAGTTGGATGACATACCTTGTGTATGGATTTATCCCTGCACAATATTCAAAGGACCTTGGTTGTGGATGCCCCCAACCGACCCTCCTGGAATAGGTAGTGAACCTTTCCCGAGGTTTCACTAAGTGTGGGAGGTGTTTCGCCTGATCAAAATTTCTTGCAAAGGAAGCGAGCCCGGCCAGTCATCACTCCTTGTGAAGGAGTGAAGCCTTGCATAGGGTTTGGTTGACCAAATATAGGTTTTCCCCCTACAGAAAAAGAAGATGATGAGAAAGTGTTATTTCCAAATGCACCGAACAAATAAAAAGGCATAGACCCTACCAGAGTCATATAGGATTGAGGTCCATGACTCCCATCACTAAAAAAAATAAATCTATTGTTAATCTCGATTGGTTGTTGGAAAGTGCCTCCTAAGGAAGGGAACGAAGGAGGGATATGATCCCCACCATAAGGGATAGCATTAAATAGGGTAGTGGTTCCCGCGAGAGATCATTATAAGGGATCATTAGAGCTCCCTTCCCCCAAACCAAAATTTTGTAGAGTAGAGTAGGTTAAGGTTGAACTAGAGTTGAAACCTGACATCCGATATGAAAAGGGAGCGCGAGACACATTCTGGATAGAGGGAACAATGGTCATAGTAATTTAAGGGACTGTGTCATTTCCGGAATTTGTGGGTGTATGGACAACCATAGTCTTGATAAGTGGAGGTGGCGGAGGGGGCATGACACTCCCTCGCGTGGGAGATGATATGCAAGTATGAGGACTGCCATAAGAGGTAGCACTAGTTGCTTCCATCATCGCTCGTCTAACAAATTGATGTTCAAGTGAAGTAAAATTAAGAGGGACTATCTGAATAAGAATCGGCGTTGATGAGTTAGTGATTGGAGGGTTTGTAGAACTGAAGCCTTCAAATTCAACTTCATAAATGGTGGAATCCTTCGGTGCAGGAAATCCTTCTCTAGGATCTAGATCGGGTACAGTTTCCTCTGGCCCGGTTGCTTCAAAAAAACCCTCTTGATATATCCTGTGCCTAAGCGGTGACGGAGGTGGATCCAAAGTAACCAGTGGAAGGCCTTGAATCCTACACAAATGACGAAGTTGTTTATATCCAACCTTGTGAAATGATCAACCGACACTCTAAGCTTAATCTAGCACAAAACACATATTACACACTAAAATGTTCCTAACGGAAAATCAAGAAAACAATTGACTGGCAGGAAGAACAGTTATGCCAGTCGACACTAGATAAACTTACTGGTGCAACTGTAACTTGAACATGGAAACACCCTCTAGTTATTTTCTATAAAGTTTGATCCGACATTTTACATAGGTACCACGGTATACCCTCAGAGTCACCCATGTAAGTCCCTAAAAATAGAAAACTAGGTTTCCAGCTCATAGTTAGTCACTAGGAGGGTACAATCGATAGTAGGCCTGATCATAATGAGCAGGATAACAAAGTCTGAGTCCTTTCAAGGGTACTGGTAGCACTCAATTTTTCCAATATATTTTGAGAGAGTCTTCAGCATATTTATGTTGAAATTATCAAAATCCCTTTTAGTTTTTTCCAATGTCCAAACCTCTAATTCCCCAATCTGTCTTGACAAGTTCCTACTGATATCTTTTCCTAAGAAATCCTTTGGCTTCATCCTCTTGACCTGCAAATAAATGGTTAGAAATCATTATTGGAGTCTGTCAAATCTATGATAAGTTTTTCATAAAAACACATTTATTATTAAATATATATATATATATATATACAATGTTTTTCTAAACTATTTTGTAGTTTATGAATTTTGTTTATTATATATATTTATTTAATTAAACAAAATAAAAAAAGGGTGTGTGTGCTTAAGTGTCTTACTTTTAAATTCCCTCAAACCTAAGCTTTATCACATATGCCAATTCCGAGTCATGTTTACATGTCATACAATCCTACATGCTAGCTGCACATTCAACTCAAAGTCAATTCATAAATTAAGCCAACATTCCAGTTGTTCGGTGCTCGATTTAATTGCAAATGCCTGATTTGCAGGATGCATGCATAGGTTCCATGATGATATATTAGTGCAGTATTTCTTAAATATTCTACAGGTATTGAAGAACTAAATGTAGCCATGATGTATACAATGATGTTCCCAAAATTCTCGCCCATTCCACCGTTTTCATGCATGGATGTGCAGAGTGCAGTGCGCTGCCAAATCTCCTGGGCACTGCGTTTTCCCCTGGGAGATGTAAATTTCCTGGGCGCTCCTGGGTGCTGCATTTTCTTTTGGGCACTGTGTTTTCCCCTGGGCACTGTTTTTTCTCCTGGGCGCTGCATTTTCTCCTGGGTGTTGTGTATTCCACAGTGTGCTACCTAATTTGCTACCCAATTTCTTGAGCAGTGTAACGACGGGCATTGCGAATTTCATAGTGTGCTACCCAATTTTTTGGCTGGCCCTACCTAATATTTGGCAAAGATGAAATTTGCACAGAAGATAAAAATATTTGGCGCTACCTATTGGCACCTGGAATGTACGAGTTCAAATTCATTAATTTTTTAGGTGGCTGATGATGGTTGAGACAATAGTTGGCAGCATGATAAAGGACACTTGGAATACAAAAGGAGGCGCATCAATGAAGATCAAGGGATTAAGTGTCATTTAAGTTTAGTTGGATTAGTCACCAACACTTTCCTATTTTGTAGAAGTTTGTTAATAGCTGTTAGAATAGGTGTTCGATTGATAACTGTTGTTGGAGAATCCAAGGAGGGGAAGGGACAACTAATACCTCCAACTGTTGCCTTTCCTTTTCTATTATAAATCCATGCTCCAATTGAGAATGGAAGGTTTGAATGGTTGAGTTGATGCTCCCGAATTGTAATTTTCTTTGACTTAGTAAATTGTCCTCTGGTTATGTACTGGACCTAAGAATCTTTTATTAGTGGAAGTCAGTTTCTCTTTATATCATCTTGCTACCTCTTATGTTGAAATGTTCATGATTAGAGGATCCATGAGTTTGTTATGGTTGTGTTATGATGAATGTTTTATCATAATACTGTTTTGATGTTCTTCGATTTTCTTTAAACTATGAATTCAAGAGGATCTTGTGTTTGGGTTTTTTCTTCCTTGGAATGCTTGAAAACCTGATGTTAACAGCAAGCCTTTACACCTCCCTCACTAAGTCTTCCTCCTATTCAATTTTACTCCTATTCCCTGACTGAAGATAATCAAGACCTCATTTGCTTGTGCATGCTAGCTTAGATTTCTAAGTTCAAGCCTTATTATTCTGAGTCTTGAGTCTTGTCCATTTGACTTTCAAAAAACTCATTTACATTTATAAATATTTTGATGTTACCAAGCTCACCTGATTATAGTCTAGGGTGAATTTTGGAGTAATAACAGGTACCAAAGTCAAATGGTATGAAATACAACTGAGGATATCAAACAAATTCAAGGTCCATGAGGCTCTATAGTCAAATGCGATCAACGTAAATCCCCAAAATGACCCTCAATATACGATCCCCACTATTTTTGGTCCAACTTTGGAGGGGTTATCTCCTCTACCTTTCCTCACACGACCTCGTGTTTAGCCCCTATGTTAGAGGGGGGTCCCGACTGAATCTTACAAAGCTAGACTCTGACACTCCCTATCACAAACTCTTATGTTTTTTTAAGCAGCCTTGAAGAGTTTCCTCTCCACACCTATTTCAAGGCCTTAAAGCCTATACTACTTAGTGAAAACTAGAAACAAAAGTCTAGTTGATTTTAAGTGGTTTTATTTACTCAAAAGGTATGAACGTGAAACTTATGGTGTTTTCAAGATACGAAAGAGAAGAAATAAAATCTTTAGAACATTCATGCAAAAAACAAATTGGATTCTACAACTAAAAAATGGCTTTTAGTCTTTGTAAATGCAAAATTTTCGAAGTATAGTCCAAGATTCTAAAATGCGAAAAGTTTCCTAGAATGTGCTTTTCTTTTTAGAATGCAAATGCAAACTACTAAACTTTCAGGGAAATAGTGTAGACAAAACTTTGGAAATGGAACTCTTTTATTTTGTAATAAACAACCTATGCTACAACTACCAAACAAAAATGCATAACTAAATGGAACTATAATTTTTTTTGTTTTTGGATGCTTAGAAAACAAAATCACAAGTAAATGATATTTTTTCTTTTTTTAAAGAACAAACAAGGTAAAGAGAAAATGAACCCAAGACTAATATAGACCTTAAGCCACTGCTTGAACACAGGGATTCACTGGAATCCACAGGAGGATCTAATGCTTATAAGTTCACATTAGACCTTAAAAGAAAAAAAAAGAAAGAAAGAAACAACAAGGGTTATTTACAACTGCAACATAAAATAAATCTTTAACCCAACCAAACACAATCAACAGAGACCCCAAAGAGTTCAGGAAGGCTTGAGAAGAAAAGAGATTATTTCCAGGAAAGAAAAAGTATTTTTAAAAATCCTTCCAGAACACAGAGACGTGTGATGTGCATGAGAATGATGATTATGTATGTGGGTTTTAAACTATGCATAACGCGTGTGTATGTGTGCTATACATAGGATACAACACACACACCTCCACAAGTTTTCAAAAAAAGATTTTTTTTTGGACAGACAGCTAGGAAAGGGAGGCTGGTAGGCACCTAGAAGGTGACCAGAGACCCTAAATCACTCAGTGAACTTCGAAAACTAAAAAATAAATTGAAAAAAATAAAATCAAACCAAAATTTCTCACTAAGAACCTAGAGAGACTCCCAGTAGAGTCACCAATTCTGCTATGGGAAAATTCACCCTCAACTAGGTCTAAGGAATAGGCAGAGCGATAGCTCCATTAAAATATTGATCTAACTTTAATCTGCCCCAAAACCATCTATACTAAGTGATAAGAGATAGAGATAAGAGAGGGTTAATGAGTGCACCTTCAATCCTTATGGTTGGTGTAGACCTCTTCCGCTTCTTGTCGCCTCCTAGATCATAGATCTCCTCCCAAATATGGCCTGAAATGGGTTAAGAATATCATGCAACAACATATACAATATCTAATTATCACTTTAAAATCATAACTATAGATATAAATTGTCAAATTAACAAGAACATATAAACATAGGGTTTTGGGACAAAGATAATATCTTTTATTCAAATTCAAGATAAAAAGGTTACAACCTTTTCTTGCAACCACTATATGAACCAAGTCTGGGATCCTCTGTCATGGCTCCAAGTGCATCAATCGAAAATTAGATTCTCACAACCAACATACCATCAAGGGAAAGAGGAATGGTTGCATATGGAGAATGGATGGAGGGAAAAGTTGAGGCTAAAACTCAGAGCAAGATGCAAATTCTGGGAAATGAAAGGGAAGGGATTTTGGCATATTTTTCTTATTCTCTTGTTCATGTCTCTAAATGACTCCCGAGGACCTCTTTTTATATGAGAAAAATATGCTTATTCATTTTGGGGATGGGCTACAAGGGTTGAAGTGGTTAGGAAACCCTCCATAGCCCGTAAACTCCATTGTATTCCGTGCAATTTTATATTTTTTGCAACTTTGGGAGGTAAACATGGGATTACTAGCATGCAAAAAGTGTATGTATGTGGGCTAAATAGCATGGATCACATGTGCGTATGAATACTATCAATGCCGAAGGATGCGTACACTATCCAAAAAATGGTTTCTTAGAAGGAAGCCTCAATATTATTTTTTGCAAAGTATGCAAATGGATGGGCCAATGTATTAGATGCATAGATGTGTCATTTTTGGACCATAACATCGGGGTCTTTCTATTTCTAGCTACTCTTGATTCTAAATTTTTAATCTTCTGGGTTTTAGAGTGTTTCTATAATCTTGTTCTTGTATCTTCTTGTCTTGTTCCTTCTTAGGAGAGCATCTGACTTTTTATACATAGCTTATTATCTTTTTGTATTTTTCTGCATAGCTTATTATCTTTTTTTTCTTTTTCTGAGTTTGAGTCTTTCTATGTTTGTTTATATACTAGTCTGGATATTTCATAGTATGTCCTTTGACTGGTAATGATCTCATCCAATATTTTGGTGTTATTTTGTTGCATGTACTTCTTCTAAACATCTTTTCTTAGAGTGATTGTTTCTTCTTCCAAGCCTTCGATCATCTTATCCTTTTAATCTAATGAACCTTTCAATTATTATTTAATTCTTTCATATTCTTCTACTTGGATTTTTAATCCCACGATAATCTACACAACTTCTTCAGAGTTGGAATTCTAAGATCCTTCTTTCCCTTTAAGTTATGCATTGACTAACTTGATTTTCTTTCTTTCAATCCTCAACTCATCTAGGGAACTCATTAATATTTCTCTGAGATCGACTTCTCCTTATTCTTCATAATATTCTACTTCCATGAAGAGTATTGTTTCTATATCACTGTCACTATCTTCATTCTCATTTGATCATGAACTGTCTTCCTTGGTGCAAAGACATTTCTTGAAGAATTCCTTTTTATTTCTTCTACCCTTTTGATTTTTCTTTTTCTTTTTAGGGTCATCTTCTTCATCACTTTACTTATTATTATGAGGACATTTAGAAGAGAAATTACCAATACCACCACAATCAAAACATTTCAATGGAAGCATACCTTTGTATTTTTTGGTTCCTCTTTTCAAATTTCTGATGAAATTTTCCATTTCTTCATCTTCCTCTTAATCATCAGTACAACTACAATCTGACTTTAGATTTTTATTATTTTCCTTATTTGTATTCTTATATACCTTGAATTTTTCTTCCTTCATGAATAGATTATCTTTCTGTATAATCATCTCATATGGTCTGAGTATCCCATGTAACGCATCCATGGTCAATGTACATAGGTCTACCCTTTCTTCTAGAGCTGAAATATTCAAATCAAATCTCATTGGTAGAGATCTTAGTACCTTTTGAACAACAACCTATTTTTTCATTTTGTCTCCCAAACTTTTGATACCATCCACTACTTCATTGACTTGTAGACATTAAGTTGCAATGTCTTCATCTTCCTTCATCTTCAATTGCTTGAACTTGGATTTAAGGATTTGAATTTTGGATCCCTTTACTTTGGCGTCTCCTTCGTAGATAATCTGAAGTTTGTCCCAAATTTGTTTTGCAGATTCACAGTGCGTAACCTTGACATGTATTGATTTATTCAAACCATTCAGGATATCATTAATTATAGCCCTTGAATCATTTTTTTCAAGTCTCTTTCAATCATTATCTATCGGAGGAGTGGTTGGTGCTTTGTATCCATCTACTACTAGTCTCCATACATCAAATCCATGTGCCTGCACATAAGTTTTCATTCTTCTGATCCAGAAGGAATATTCTTGGCTGTCAAACTATGGTACCCCAATCTTATTGTAATCCATGATCTCCTTCCAGTGGTTAGATTGCTTCTTGAAGGACCTACTCTGGTACCCATTGTTGGAATACTGAGAGTGGGGGGTTGAATCATTATGCAAATTTTTATTACTTTTAATCACAATATGTATTATTTAACTTTATTGTAAGTTCATCAATAACATTCAAAACATCATGAGAAGTATAAATAAATAGTGAATGGTAAGAAACCACAGAAGTATGCAATGTACTAGAATTTTGTGTGGAAACCCAATGTGGGACAAAACCACATAATTCTTTTCTTATATGTTAGAAGAAATACATTCATAGGAAGAACCAATATCCTTTTTCTCTAACTATAACTAGAAGGAGGGTCCAACTCCCTAATTTATCAGTCTCCAACATGAAGGAAGCTACAACTCCCTTAGTTTTCCAGCACCAACCGGAAGAAGGATATAACCACCTTTCCTTTCCCAATCTTGTTGCCTTGAAATATAAATGTAGAACAAATTTTCACTACCACTGTCAATCCTGTCACTATAAAATGTAAAACATCAATCTCATCAACCAATCAGATCTGATCACATAGATCTCATACCCACTATTACAAGCGTATAGCTCAAACCATGTACCTATCATCACAAATATCTCTCTCTGATAATGTCCCATACATGTACTAACATCCATAAACCAAGTATAATGAGCTATCACATAAACCATGTATCAAACCCTCACTATTATACAGCCTCAATTTGTACCAATATGACACAACCTCAACCATGTACCATATGACACAATGTAACAACCCAATATTTCTAAACATCATTAAGTTTCATAAACATTTTATTTCGTAAACTGAAACAATAAATTCCTAGCATAATATTGATTTTCATAACAACAACTTCAATAACTTAGATTTATCAATAAATACTGATTTCATGGAAAAAAGAAATAAATACATAACTTAACAAAGTACCTGGTTATGATGCTAATTTTTGTTGCCTCTGTGCCTTGTTGTTGCCTTCCTGCTACCTGCTACACAGATCAACCCTGCCACAAACAGGAAAATAACTGCCCAAAACTACTGTCCTCCCTGCCAACTAGGAAAACTACCTAGCTCCAGGATATCTACGGATATCCTGGCCCCCGTGCCCAAAACCTCCAGCAACTTGGTGCCTCCACTGATCAAAAGCCACAGTCAGAAACTTGGTGCTCACAGCAAGTCCAAAATGCTCCAGATTCCTTCCCCCTCCAATGTCGAATACCCCCTCTCCCTCCTTCACCGACTCCTCCTTTACTCCCCTACCTGCCCTCGTCCCCGTCCCTTATCCCTCCATTAATGTTTTATCTTCTCGGGACTAACAGGCTCTTCCTCTCTGCATACGCAACCATTTTATAACATTTCTTATTCATTTCTTAAGATTTATTTCTCAGGTCATTAAATGTGATCTGTAGTTAAAGTATTACTTAGTTAACCACAATTATTTTCTTTAATTAATTTTACTTTAATCTTTAAACATTTACACAATTAGGGTCATTACACACAAGATATGCCTCAACAAAATAACCAAGAATGTGTGCCAAGTACAAACAACAAGTGCACCAACAACGTTCCTCTATAGATATGCCTAATAAAACATGTACCTTACAACCAATAGTACCTCAAGGGCATGTACTCAAACTGACATGACCATACCTCAATAAATCACCAAGGAGGTAAGAAAAACTTCAAACAACCATATAAACATACCTTTTACTTCTGTAGATACTTCTAGTGTACCTAGACACTATCACACATGCTTGTAGAATCTCCTCAACTTCTACATCCTGATACAAACCTCATCCTTTATATCTGTATTTTCCTCATGAGATGAAGCTTGTTATCTAGTGAGTGTTGAGTATGTGTTATATTCTTTGCATGTGTGTGTGTGCGCATGTCAGATATGACAACTGCGTCTCACAATCCCTCTAGTAGTGCTCTTTGTTTCGTGTGTGCCAGGCGCTTTCCTAGGGGGGTCCTAGGGGGGGGAAGGTATGCCCCCCTGGTTACGCACAGCGCCCCGAAAATGTTTTTGGGGCAGTTTTTGCTAATTTTAGCTGATTTTTCTATTTTTAGCGGTTTTGTAAATTAATCCTGGAATAAGGGATTAGGGTTTTGGTATCTACAGAATACCTAAAAACATTGTATATATATTTTATGGTGAATGGTGAAATTCAATATAATGAATATAAGAAAAGTTTTCCCGGTTGACGGTTTCTGGTACAAAATTTCTGTGTACTATGTGTATGAGCCATTGATTAAATTTTGTTTTTCTTAAGAATCTATATGCATTTCTTTACTTCACAGGTTTGAAACTTACATGTGGTATCAGAGCTAGTTTTTGGCTTCAGAGGGACGCCTTTGTTGTTGGGGGTTTGGTTCGGTCTTGATAGATCAAGTTTATCTTGGGTCTGTGATAAACCTGGGTTTAGTGGGAGCTTTTGCAGTGGTGATTTGAGTGGAGAAAGAGGAATGGAAAGCTCTTCTAGAATCGAGATAGAGAAGTTCAACCGTAAAAACTTTAAGCTATGGAAGCTGAAGATGGAGGACCTTCTTGTAGACAAAGAACAATGAATCGTTGTGGATCCTAGTACACCATCTACTAGCACACAGGCTACTAGTACACAACCTACCAATACACAAACTACCAGTACACCACCTATTGGTATGTCGAAGGAATATTGGGAGAAGTTGGACAGAAGAGGAAGGAGTATTATTCGACTCTGCCTGGTAGATTCGGTTTTGTTGAATGTCTCGAGAGAATCTATAGCCAAGGAACTATGGGATAAGTTGGGGAATTTGTATCAATCAAAGTCCCTGGTAAACAAGTTGTTTCTTCGAAATACGTTGTATCATCTTAGAATGGAAGATGGAGATTCTGTGACAGAACATATAAATGCCTTTAATACTCTAGTAAGTCAACTTGTCTCTGTTAATATTACGATTGCAGAAGAAGATAAGTGTATTACTTTGTTATGTTCTTTGCTAGACTCTTGGGATAGTCTAGTTGTAGCAATTGGTAGTACCACTCAATCTACATTGAAGTATGAGGATGCAGTTTCATCCTTGTTATCTGAATAGATGAGGCGAAAAAGCAAGGATAGTCATAGCACAGATGCTTTATTTGTAATAGGTCTTACCCAAGACAAGAATCCTGGTAAACCTTCTGAGGGGAGATCTAAATCTACAGGTAGATCTAAGTATTCATAAAAATATTTGAGGAAATGTTGGAAGTGTGGTAAAAAATGGCATTATAAGAAAGATTGCAAGTCTAAGAAGGTTGATAAACCAAAGGGATCTGATAGTACCTCTTCCACAGAGCCAAAAACCTCCACTGAAGAAGGAGGTGATTTTTACCTAGCATCTACAAGTACACATGCGCACCGCGATGTATGGTTGATCGACTCAGGTGCATCATACCATATGACTCCTCACAGGGAATGATTCTTTGAATATGAAAAATATGATGGCGGTGATGTATTCCTAGGAGATGACTCGACAACAAAAATCTTGGGACGTGGAAGGGTTAAGTTTTTGCTAAAATACGGAAGGATTAGAACACTCCCTGGGGTTCTTCACATTCCAAAAATTTCCAGGAGCCTAATATCTGTAAGCAAGTTGGATGATGCAGGAGTGGATACTGTATTTGGAAAGAACACTTGCAAGATGGTAGGAGGGGCAATGGTGTTGATGATGGGAGTTCGGTGTGGAACTCTATACAAGTTGTTGGGAAGCACTTATACTAATGGGTGTAACAGTTCTATTCTCCTTGAGCAGACAAATAAAGAAGACAAGACCAATATCATCCCTGAAAAGAAGACCATGCTGTGGCATCAAAGACCATGGCATATTGGAGAAAAGGGCCTTCAAACACTACATGGTAAAGGCATGGTTGAAGGTATGTCTAATTGCACTCTGGATTTTGATTTCTGTGAACATTCCATATATGTTAAACAAAATTGAGTAAGATTCCCATCTGGTGTTACAAGAGCAAAGGGGATATTAGAGTTGATACATAGTGATGTGTTTGGAACTATTCATGTTCCATCCCTAGGTAAATCTATGTATTATGTTTCATTCATAGATGATTTTTCAAGGATCACATGGATTTATTTTCTTATAAAGAAATCTGAGGTATTTGATAAATTTAAAGAGTTTAAGGCTCTAGTAGAAAATAAAAAAGATAAGAAAATAAAAGGTATTGAGAACAGATAATGGTGGAGATTTTTGCAGAAATGAATTCGAAGAATTCTGTAAGAAGTGTGGTATATCAAGGAAAAAGACTACTCCATACACTCCTCAGCAGAATGGAGTTGCATAAAGGATGAACAGGACACTGATGGAAAAAGAAAGGAGCATGCTCAGCGGTGTCGGGTTAGGACAAGAATTCTGGGCAGAGGCAGTGGGTACAACATGTTACCTGGTCAATCGATCACCTTCATCAACATTGGATGATAAAACTACACAGGAGGTATGGTCTACAAAGAAACCCTCTCTTCAACATCTTAGAGTGTTTGGTTGTGATTCTTATGTACATGTTCCAAAGGAAAATAGGAGTAAGATGGATAAAAAGGCTGAAAAGTGTATCTTTATTGGTTATAAAGATGATGTGAAAGGTTATAAACTTTGGAACCCAGAGACCAAGAAGACTATTTACAGTTGAGATGTTGTTTTCATAGAGGTAAAAGATGTGTCCAAACAGGAATTCCTACCAACGCAAGATGAACCTGAGAAAATATAGCTTGAGTTGGATGATGCAAAATCTGAATCATCTTAAGAAGAGGAAGCAGAAGAAGAAGAAGAAGAACCTCATAGCCCAGTATTGAGGAGATCCGTGAGAGATAAAAGAAAACCAGAAAGGTATAGTCCACCTGATTTCCGATCCAATTTTTCTTTATCTATTATTGATGATGATCCCATAATTGTTAGGGAATCAGTGAATTAAGAGGATAGTAAACTCTGGAAGAAGGCCATGGTTGAAGAAATGGATGCCTTGGATAAAAATGAGGCATGGAATATAGTTGAGTTTCCAGCTGGAATAAAATCTCTTGGTAGCAAATGGTTGTTTAAGAAGAAGTTTAATGCACAAGGTAAAGTGGAGAAATACAAATCTTGGTTAGTAGAAAAAGGTTATTCCCAGGTAGAGGGAATTGAGTTTGGTGAGATTTTTTCTCTTGTTGCTAAGTTAACTTCTATTAGATTTCTTTTATCTAGTGTTGCTTCTTTTGATCTTGAAGTGGAACAGATGGATGTGGAGACAACATTCCTACATGGGGATCTGGAAGAAGAAATCTACATGAAGCATCCAGAAGGATTTATAGTGAAGAGAAAGAAAGAGCTAGTCTATAAGCTAAAGAAGTCACTATATGGTCTAAAGAAATCACCTAGGATGTGGTACCAAAAGTTCGACACATACATCGTTGGATTGGGATTTGTAAGAAGCAGGGTTGATCACTGTGTATATTCCAAGCAGGTTGGTAATCACTTCATTTATGTAGTGTTGTATGTTTATGACATGTTGTTGGTAGGAAATAACATGGATGTTATCAAGGAGGTGAAATCGCAGCTATCCTCCAAATTTGACATGAAGGATCTCAGTGTTGCTAACTTCATTCTGGGAATGGCGATTAAAAAAGATTGTGCAAACATGAAAATCTGGTTAAATCAGAGAAAATATGTTGAGACGATATTGCAGAGGTTTAATATGCATGGAAGTAAACCAATCAAGGTTCCTATTCCTATAGGTGTAAATTTATCTGCAGATCAGTGTCCCAAGACAGAGGAAGAAGAAGAGGACATGTCTCATGTTTTGTATGCCAGTGCAGTTGGCAGTTTAATTTATGCAATGGTCTGTACTAGACCGGACATTGCACATGCGGTGGGAGTTTTGAGTAGGTATATGTCAAAACCAGTGAAGGAGCATTGGACAACAGTAAAGAGAGTCTTCAGGTATCTTTGTGGCATTACCAGTTATGGATTGTGCTACCAAGGATGACAAAGATTTGACAAAGTGTTGGACATACATGGCTTTATTGATGCATACTGGGCTGGAGATCTGGATCGCAGAAGATCTAGAAGTGGATATGTGTTTAACCTATTTGGAGGAGCAATCAGTTGGATGAGAAAAAGACAAGTTGTAGTGGCACTCTCAACTACAAAAGTTGAATACATGGTAGCCACTCATGCAAGCAAGGAAGCAGTATGGTTACAAATATTGTTTTCGAGTATTGGGTTGGTACAACAAGTAGTGAGATTAGATTGTGACAGTCATAGTGAAATCTTCCTGGAAAAGAACCCAGCTTATCATTCGAAGAAAAAGAATATTGATGTTCAGTATCACTTTGTGAGAGACGTGGTTGAGGAAAAGAAGGTGTTGTTGGAAAAGGTTGACACTTTGAAGAATGTTGCAGATTCAATGACAAAGTCCATGAGCACAGAAAAGTCTTCTAGTGTAGAGTAACAATGGGAATTGTTGCGCTGGATTGTTGACTATAGAATCCCCTGGACCCCTGGATGCAAAGAAAACAACAAGTGGGAGAATGTTGGGTATGTGTTATATTCTTTGCATGTGTGTGTGTGGGCGCACCAGATATGACAACTGCGTCTGAGGATCCCTCTAGTAGTGCTCTTTGTGTCATGTGTTCTAGGCGCTTTCCTAGGGGGATCCCAGGGGGGGGCAGGTATTCCCCCCTAGTTATGCGCAGTGTTCAACAATGGACGGTAGCCTGGAGCAGCGCCCCAAAATTTGTTTTTTGGGTGGTTTTTGCTATTTTTAGCAGTTTTGTAAATTAATCCCGGAATAAGGGATTAGGGTTTTGGCATCTACGGAATACCTAAAAAAATTGTATATATATTGTATGGTGAATGGTGAAATTCGATATAATGAATACAAGAAAGGTTTTCCCAGTTGAGGGTTTCCGGTAGAAAATCTCTGTGTACTTTGTGTATGAGCCATTGATTAAATTCTATTTTTCTTAAGAATCTATATGCATTTCTTTACTTCATAGGTTTAAAAATTATAGTGAGGCCTTGCTTGATGATCCCTATACAACCCACGGGGGTGCCTCACAGGACACAGGTAGTCCTACCCATGGGGATCAACTAAATCAGGGTTTTTCACAAAACCCTCGCTCTCCTTTGCAATCATGAAACTTTTTCATCACTCTTCCTCCACTGCCTCAAATTTGTGCTACCTGATATTTGTCAATAAAATACTTGCAAAAAAACATTTCACAAGATAGATAATCAATATGTTCTATAGGTTCTAATGGGAGTCTCTTGATATCTTATTTATACTTCCCAGGTTCTTTCCTTTAGGGGCTATATTGTAATTGTTTTACCCCTTTTTCTTCTTCTAGGGATAACCCACATTCTTATTGCAACTACTTTACGAGTAATTGGTAAACTCATAATTTATTTGTTACAACTACTTTACCCATAATCAACTTCTTGTTGCAACCACTTTGACTAGAAATGTTTTTGATGACAATGTAGGGGATTCTAGAAAAAATTGACTTATTTTTTACCTTCTAGGGGTTTCTAGATTATTCTTGAGGGTCCTCCAACTTCCCAAAGCCATATCTCCTCAACTGTAAGGAACCACATGATGTACCACCTATCACCGAAAACAACATGATGTGTATTGTCCATATTTGATAGTCTTACTTGTAAGTGTACTAACCTTCATGACTTTATTCCTTGATCAATTGTGGGTTCCATGAACATACCTTATGGGCTACCAGAAGTTGATACCAAACTTGCTTTAAGGGTTGAAATCAATAAAAACCAACCCAATTGTTCAACATAGTATTCACAAGAATAAAATATGTTTCTTTTGTTTATTTGTCCATCGCCACTATGATGGAATCGCGGTGCTTCAGTGTTCTGGGAAACTTTGTAATGAAGTGAATTGTAACCACTTCCCATTTCCACTCAGGAATGGGAAATGTCTGTAGTATCCCCGTTGGATGTCTATGCTCTGTTTTACCTTTTGACATTATATACACCTGGCTATGTAATTATCCACTTCCTTCTTCAATCCTGGCCAAAAGTATTGGCTTCTTATAGCTACAATTGTCTTTTGATATCATGGGTTCCCAACATATGGCACATTGTGCATTTCCCTTGACATTGTATATTTAATCTCTCCTAAATTTGGTAAATATATGTTTCCTTTGTACATGACATTTCCATCCTCTTTCAGCTCATAATAATTATTTTTCTTCTATAAAACTTCTTGTTGTAATGCTTCTTTTATTTTTACATATTGTTGGTCTAAATTTGCGACCTCTAAAATTCTATCTTTTAAATTTTTGTTGAACATGATAATGGATGAAATGTGGACTTTATGAGCTCTTCCACTGAGTGCATCAACCACTTGATCCTCCTTGCCTTTAATATGCTTCATTTCAAAGTCATCTTCACTTAAAACTTCCATCCATCTAGTGTTTGTGGCATTTAATGTTGGTTGTCAAAACAAATGATTCAAACCACAATGGTCTGTCCTAAGATCAAATATTCGACCCATGAGATAATTTCTCCACATTTTAAATGCATAAAAATTTGTTTCTAACTTCAAGTCATGTGTAACATAATTCTTTTCATGCTCCTTTAATTTTCTAGGCTCATAGCATACCACATGCGTTTTTTTAATGAGGACTCCACCGAGCCCTTCCTTGCATGCATCAGTGCACACTACAAAATGTTCATTTGGATCAACAATATTTAATATTGGATTACTTGTCAAAATATCTTTCAATTTTTGAAAACTTTCTTCACATTTGGGAGTCCATCCAAATTTCACTCCCTTCTTTTGGAAAGAAGTTCTTGGGCTTGCAATATTTGAAACCCCTTTATGAATATTCTGTAATAACCAACAAGACCCATAAAATATCTGACCATTGTTGCATTTCTTGGCATTGGCCATCCTCTAATGGCCTCTATTTTCTCATGATGAACTTCTATTCCCTCTTATGAAATAATATGCCCCATGTAGTGAATCGTTTTTTGATAAAATATACACTTAATTAAATTAGCATACAATTTTTGCTCTCTTAAAAATTGCAACACAATTATTAAATTTTGTTTATCCTCTTATTTTGTCTTGGAGTAGATTAGAATATCATCCAATATAACAATTACAAACTTGTCCAAGTACTCCTTGAAAAATCCATTCATTAGGAACATAAAAATATTTGGGGTATTTGATAGCCCAAATGGAACTACTATAAATTCAAAATGACCATATCTTGTTCTGAATGTTGTCTTGTTGATATGTTCTTCCTTTATCCTCACTTGATGATAAATTGATCTCAAATCAACATTGGAAAATATTATTTCACTTTTCAATAGATAAAAGAGATCATTAATCCTTGAAAAATGATATTTGTTCTTTATGGTGACCTTATTTAGCTACTTGGAATCAATGCATAATCTTAAGGTTCCATAATTTTTCTTTACAAAAAGGACTAGGGCTCCCCAAGGTGATACACTTTGGTGTATATACCCCTTCTTTAACAACTGTTCAAGTTGAATTTACAACTCTTTTATATTTGGTGTGCCCATTTTGTAAGGTGTCTGTTATCCACTTGGTTATGTTATTTTGAGTAGAGACATGAAATATCATATAAATTACCAATGGAACAATGGAATATAGAGAAGAGCACACCAAAAATGATACATTTTATTGAAACATGAGCACTGCTCACTTTCCTCTTCAAGGGGGAAACTTCCAGTAGAGAAATTATCTATTACAATAATTCTCAAGATAATATTCTTCACACCTCCTACTCTTATTTATACTAATTCTATCTTCTACATAACATTCAAGAGGAAGATATTTCTATAAGAAGAAGATTATATTAGGTCTTCTTACATTGACTTGTTCACATTTATGTAATAGGAATTATTAACTATTGTCATCCTTTATTACATAGAAAATATATCCTTATAAGTAATGAACAACCAAGAGGGGTTGGGATCAATTCCTAACATGCCCTCCCATTTAAAAAGAATCCTTTTCCTCAAGGTTGAGTATGCAAAAATTGTTGCAATATGGCAACTGGTTCCCAAGTCGCATCCTATGGAGATGTGTCCATCCACTTGATCAAAAATTACTTGATATTTATTCCATGCAAGTGATTCTCATGCATGTTGATGACTAATTCTAGTTGGAGCCAAAGGCTGCCTTCTTCATCTAATTCACGTAGGATGGGTTGAACCCGAAAATTTTGACCCACAACATTCTTTAAACAGGAAACGTGGAACACCAAATATATTTTGGAGGTAGATAGAAGTGCTAGTTTGTAGGAAACTAGACCAACACATTTGATGAATATATAGGGACTGTAAAATTTGGGTGCCAAATTGTGGTGGACATGTTCTTTGAGAAATGTTTGATTGTAAGGTTGGAGTCAAAGAAACACCTGATCACCTTCTTGGAAAACCCTTTCGGAATGGTGTTGGTTAGCCTCTTGCTTCATACAATTTTGGGCCATGTGGAGGTTATCATTCATAGTTGTGAGGGTAGTTGCTCTACCTTGCAACAACTTATCAATAGCTTGGAAATTTTTTGTTCTTGGAAGATATGAAGTTACTATAAGTGGTTGTTGTCGATACACTATTTCATATGGTGTCATTTTGGTGGTTGTATGATAGGAAGTGTTGTACCACCATTCGACAAAAGATAACCATTGCACCCACTAATGTTGTTTTTATAAAGAAAAAAAACACAAGTAGGTTTCGAAACATTTATTGAAAACTTCTATTTGGTCATCCATCTGGGGTTGGTAGGTTGTGCTCATGTTTAATTGTGTGCCATATAATTTAAACAATTATTTCCAAAATTTGTTGGTGAAGGTCGGGTCACAGTTAGACACTATTAATGTTGGCATGCCATGTAATTTGAAAATATAATCAATGAAAAATTGTGCTACCATAGATGGTGTAAAATGTTATGGTAAGGCACAAAAATGTGCATACTTGGAGAGGTGATCTACCCTAACCATGATGACTAACTTGTTACCCTCTTTTGGAAGGCCCACTATAAATTCCATGGATATGTCAGTCCAAATGGAGGTCGAAATGGGTAATGGTTGTATAGCTCTGGAGGTCTTCTCAGTTTCACCTTTATTGCATTGGTAGAAGTCAAATTCAGTGACAGAGCTAAGGATGCCCTTCTTCATTCCTTCCCATAAAAAGAATGACGAGCACGATAATATGTCTTTTGAAATCCTGAGTGACCCTCTAGAGGATATGCATGGAAATAATTTAAGATACTAGGCTTGAGGATTGAAGACAAAGACAGAACCAAGCGATCCTTATACCAAAGGATATTTTCTTGCCAAGTGTATCCAGGGTGAGGGCTACGGTCCTCTTGAAGTCATTGAATTACATGTGATATGGCTGGGTGTGTTATCCTAGGAGGAGAGGGATGTGGTGATCATGCTCACCCATGGAAGGGGGTAGGTCTGTGGGTATCACAAAGACCCTGTGTTTATTATCCAAAACCATTTGTAGATTAGGATGTAATATTGGGGGTAATTGATCATGTACCTAGATGACATTAAATTGAGAAATGACACCATGGTGGCCTTTCTTTAGGAGTTTCTCCATCCGGTCAGAATTAATAATTTATGGGGAACCAACTTGTTGGACTCTGAGGGTATAGGTGTGAGCATATTGAGTAAATATCCTATATAATTATTGTTAATCCATGGTAATTGGTCCCTAGGTGCGAGGCCATTCAAAACCAAATATAATATCACTACTACCCATGGAAATGGAGAACATGTGAGTTTTCAGGTGATAATTGGTCATTTGGAGTTTGAAATTCTCACAAAGTCCCCCACATTTTATTGTACCACCATTAGTGATGAGAATTTTAAAATTATAAACTAATCTATAAAATCAATTGACCTCCTCAACTATCATGTGATGAATAAAATTATGGGTTCTACCACTACCGGCCTATGTTTGATGTAGCCCTTGATTTTTAATGTTTATGGAGAAGAAATACCCATGAGGGCGTGGAGGGAGATGAATGGTTCCTATGGTTCCAAAGGAGGTGGGACTGGATCCGAGATGGGGAAAATTGGTCGTGTGTCCTCTACGTCAGTGTCCTCTTCTGATTCTTCTGATAATATGTCATTGGAGGATGTGGAAGTTGATGCATCAATTTGGAAGAACTTGTGTTCATGACAATTATGGCCTGACAAATACTTTTCATCACAACGATAGAAAATTCATTGCTTCCGATGTTCAACCATTTGTTTTGGAGATACATTTTGGACCTTCAAAGTTTGTGCTAGATTAGAGGTATACCTTGGATGAGGGTGGTTGGTAACAATAAAACAAATGCATTTGGCCTGCAAAATGGTCTCATATTCCAGAGCTAATTTGCATGCCTACAACGAGGTATTTAGATGGTGCATGAAAACATGAGCCCAAATGGAGTCCTTTAAGCCACTAATAAAACAATCCAGATAAAGCTCATCAGATAAGCCATTAGTTTATATAGCCAATTGTTCAAATGTGGAGATGAAGTATGCTACTGGACCTGTTTTTTCTAGCTTGGTGAGTCAACCCAAAAAATGAGATTCCCTATCAAAATGGACACAAACTGCTTTGGTGAACATGGTCCAATTTGGTATTCTTGGATAACATTTCTTATTCCATTTCCACCATTTCTATCATTCTTGATCCAAGTACAGAACTCCCACATGGAGTTTGGTCTCATAATCCTGTATATAATGGAGGGAGAAGTATTGTTCCTGTTTAGATACCCATCTGGTTTGGTTTGAGCCATGAAATTTAAGTATCTCAACTTTAGGCATGCTATTCAAGGATTTTGGAGATCCCCAAGGGGAGTGAGAAAGATGAGGGTTCTCAAAATGGGAAGAATGAGAAGTCTGAGGGTGGGACTCTGGTTGTAGACCCTAGTTGTGTGTCAAAAAGTATTGAAATTGGTTGGAGAGGGTGTTCAAGATTTTTCTTCTCTCGTATTGAAATTATTTGGAGAGGTTGTCCAGTACTTGGGTTAGCTCCTTGGACAGTTTGGTTACCTTAGTGTCCAATTCGTCGAAGGTTTAAGTACATGTGGTAGGGGTTAATGTGGAGGATTAGGTAGAGTAATACATCACTGGTTAGAACAAGATATGGAGTTGTTTGGGATTTATAGAAAACAAGGGTCTCCGGAGGGGTATTTGGTCCAAAGTAAATGATAGGTACCACTGTGATCAGGACAAAGAGAGGAATCCAATGGAATAGGTCTCAAATAAGGGTTACAAGAACGGATTGGGTCCATAGGAAAAAAACAACTTAAAAATGAATAATACCACTGTGATCAAGATGAAGAGAGGAATCCAATGGGATATGTCTCAAATAAGGGTGTGGGTGGGACCACTATACTTTTTTTTTACTCCTACAGAGTTATACTTCAATTTGAATACTTCTACAACTTCAGAATGCCCAAATTCGTAACTGTGAAAAATGTGTTGTCAATTTGCAACCAAAATGTTGGAGGTAAGGTTGTGCGGCAATAAAATCCTATTTGCACCTTCTCTGGGATGTTACCCCTATTTAGGGTCTATAGGGTTCCTATGGACAAGGGTTTTCCCTATGTTATATATCTCTGATATACGTGCAGGTTCAAACAATAGTACTCGAACCAATATCCTAGGGCACTAACTAAGGAGGATCAACCGTAACCTTAGTCGCACTACTCGATTATCTAGGTACTAGAGAGTATCTTGCTGAGTGATGTTCTTGGTGGCACTATAGTAGTCAGGTGGTCGATCGATTGATCTATAAAGGGATTCAGGATACCTAGTCCAATCCATATACAGGTGTTGTCAGACATGCTATCACTCTAAGGGGTGCCAACAGGGGTTACAAGGGTTTCGAACAATGTGATATTAAAAACATCTTGTATTCCTTGCATGTATGCTTCCCCGACTATGGATTTATGCATTGAACGATAGATAAATGTATCTTAAATATGTTGGAATACATCTCTACCTTGAAAAAAAATTAACCCACAATTATTTCCCAAGAAAGATATTTGATACCACATGTTATCCACCTGGTTATGTTATTTTGAGAATATATGGGAAATATCACATAAATTACCAATGGAACAACATAATATAGAGAAGAGAAAAACAAAATTGATATCTTTTATTGAAATAGGAAAAATGTTAACTTTCCTCTTCGAGGGGGAAACCTATAGCAGAGCAACACTCTATTACAATAATTCTGAAGACAATCTTACTCACACCTCCTACTCTTATTTATACAAATTCTATCTTCTAAAGAACACTCTAGAGGAATATCTTTCTAGAAGTGGAAGCTTATATTAGGTCTTCTTACATTTTCTTGTTCACGTTTATTTAATAGGCCTTAGTAACTAATTTCAGTCTTTATTACATGGAAAACATATCCTACTAACTAATGACCAACTAATAAGGTTTAGGATCGCATCCTAATATTGTCTTGGACACTGGAGCAACTCCTAGCACCAAATCAATAGAGAAATTGATGTCTCTCTTTGGTGGAAATCCTCCGATTTCCCCAAAACCATCTTCAAAATATTTCAATACAAGATGGTATTCAATACTTACCACTTTATCTCTAGCTACCTCTTCCATATGGGATGCAAAAATTTGACATCCTTTCCTGAAGCTATTTTTTAGCTGCATGGTTGATATTTCTCTAACATCCACAACTCATGGAATTCCTTGAATGTTTCCTTTATGCACTTCTTCATCGAGACAAGTGATTGTCTTGTTATAACAGTCCAACATAGCATGGTGTTTATCCAACCAATCCATAGCAATAAGAAATTCATATGATCCCAATGGTATGATGTTCACATCTACCTTTGTGTTGAGTCCATTTATGTCTATTAGACAATATTTAACCAACTCATTGATCTTTCTCTTATATCCCATGGCTAACTGAACTAACCAATGTTTATGATGATTAATCCTTTGCAAGTGAAATAGTTCAACAATGTTATATTTTATATAACTATGGATAGCTATAGAAACAATTAAAACTCTTACAGGATGGTTATCAATCTTACCTTCCACTTCAATCATGTGGGGTTGATACTCTGCTTCCTTGTTGTCCAAGAATGCATAAATCCTTGACATGCTTCCTCCCATGTCTTCAATTGTTTTGTCCTCTTGAATGTTGTGTACAATCCTCATTCTATATCCTTTGTGAGGGAAGTCCCTATATAATTGATTTCCCTTGCATACCCAACATTATGTAGGATATTTCCTTGGCCTTTTCCCAAATGACTATGTTGTCATGTGCGCATTTTGGTTTGATTGTCCTTGTTGATTTACTTGTGATATATTCTTGAAAAAGGGTGTCTTAAAACATTTTTTCCTTTGATCCTTCTTTCCTCTCATCTTATCATTCTAAGTCTTTTGAAACACTAGCCTCCATCTGCTTTGCTCATAAATATTCCTTGCTCTCCTTATGGTCTCTTCCAAAGTTTTGGGGTTATCATATTGTATCTTGTCATTGTAGAAAGAGGGTAAACCACTTACAAACCTTTTGATTATGAAATTTTGACCCTTTATGAAGTCCACTTACTTCAACAATTCAAATAACCTCTTCTCATACTCATCCATCGTCATGCTTCCCAACTTGAGTACAAAGAACTCTTAAATATTTCTATCATAATAATTCCTTGAAAAATATTTCTGTTGGAAATATCCTTTCAACTTCCTCCATGAGAGATTCCTCTCATTAAGGTGTTTTTATTTATTAATCTTATCCCACCATATGGATTCCTTTCCTTGCAAGTGGTAGGTTTCAATTCTTGTTTCTACCCTGGAGGGATAATAATGCAGCTAGAAATATTTTTTCATTTCCAATAGTTAGACCACATCCTCTTCCACCTTCCTATTCTCACCGTTAAAATTAGTTGGCTTGATTTTCTTGATTTCACCTTGCAATATGTCTCCCTCGGTCCTTTTCTTGTGTCTCCTCACAAGGGACTACTTGGGATGCTCCTTTTCCTTGAACTTGCATCATCTCTCCTAGTGAATTACTCTAGGGAGTGATGGCACATGATCATGCTCCTTGAATAACTATCATTCCCATGCTCATCCCTTCTGTTATGGGATTTGGATGATGTCACTTGTCTATCATTCACTGCTTTCTTTGTGCTAGAATATTTATTGGCTTGCCTCTACAATATGTTATTTTTTCTATCTTTGATGCTATTATACATTCAGTTAGCTTGTATCTCTTTTAACTAATTTGCTCAAAACTTTAACATTTCCCAAAAACATACATTTTTCAAAAATGAAGGGCCCAATAGGCCCCGACCATAATCATTGACTCGCCCCTAGTCAAACTTTTGCTTCCTTCCCATGTCCTTGTTCAAATGGAGGGCCCATCTCAGGCAAAATTGTGAGGGCATACTAGTGGAAGTTGTCTTAGTGCTCCACACGATCATGCCATTTTCTTGCAAAGATCGAGGCTCCCACAAAAACCTCTTGTGTGACTATCACAATGGGTTCCTCAGGATTAGTAGCGTGTAGTGTAGTCCATTCAATGTCTACAACAGAAACAAGTTGTTGCATCTGGACATACCCAACTTGAACTGTAGTTCAAATTTCTTTGACCTCTTTCTTGGCAGCCCGAGTAGACTCATTTAGGGCATCCTATCTTCCGTACGCAACTTGGATCTTCAAAAATTTTGTTGCCTGCTCAAACGAATCAGTGATGGATTCAGATTTTTCATTCATCTAGTTGAGACATGCACATAATTATTCTACCGGCTTACTTCATCATTCCATCAAGCCGAACCAATTATTGACCATGTCAAAGAGTTGGAAAAATTCATTTGCGTGGGGATGAAGAGAGAATTAGATGAGATTTCCCTTCGCGACTACCTATGTTACCTTCTGCATCATCTTTCAGGGATGTTCCTTTTCCTTCAACTTAATTTCAACCATCTCTTGTTGTAGGTTGACGGTCCTCACATCCAATTGTGACCAGGAATAAAAAATGATATCAAGTCATTGTGGAGGTGCAACTAGGGTGATATAATCATGGAGCTATGGAGAAACATTTCTAAAGGTGGTCCAGACTTGGAGAAATTTGTCAAAAACAACCACAATATTAGAATCAACCTCTATTCACAACCCATGCTCATGATCTCTGGCTAAAGTGGCTATAATTATGGCTTGGAATAGCTATTGTGTGTATTGTGTAAGATCTGTGTTCATCTGTTCTATAGTGAGAATTCTCTACTCAAGATAGTCTATGGAGGCACACATGAGATGGATGATCTATGCAATGGAACAAGCTATGAGATCTACATTTTTCAGGGATGGATCCATGGGAAACCTTGATGATAGTTGTTATCCACTGGTGATAGATCACTCAGACATACTGGGGGTGTCAACACTGTCAAGACTAGGTGAAGTAGTGCAGAGGTTGTGAGCGAGCCTATCCTGGACCTCTGGAGGAAGTGTCCCAATGATGTTGGTGCACACTAGGAACAATTCCAAGATTTCTCGACACTATTGTGGATCTTGTATAAATGACTGAATATGTTCCTTGACCAAACTTGTACTATGCACAAAATGAGTGTCCTCGTGGGCCTCAATCTAGACCCATCAGCTCTTGCACCTTTGGTACCTTAGCCAATTTAGGATTGGGGTTGTTCGTAGGTGGCTACATGGATGATTTTAGGGGTCAAATTTCTCTAATGGGATAATTTTACATGGTTTTTCACAAAAAAAATATTCTCTATTCTAAAAATGATTCTCCCAAATTCTAAAGGATAAAATTATTTTATCTTAAAAATCGCCAAAAATTTATGCTAACTATATAAAATCCTTAGAAATTTGAATATTTTTACAAAAATATCTCCAAACATTTCATAGCTTGCATATGAAGGATTAGTAAGATTCACCAAGGTTTATACATTTTAAAATAAATTTCCATCCTTAAAATCATCCCTGCAGGTGGGGTGTCAAGTGGAACATGGAAATGTGAACTGTTAGGGAAGGTGGATGGAATTGGAACTATGGTTCCTATAACCGTCATGAAATAGGTAGTAGACATAGGTGTAGTAATATTGTTATGAGTCTGGTAAGGGGACGATGTAGTGGAGGATGGGGAATCCACATTCGAACTAGGTGGTTGACGGGTGAGATCTTCTATGATGGGAATGGGTTGGTTTGTCGATAATAGTGATGACGGGAACATAAGAGAGAATGGGGTTGGTGGTGCGAGCTGGTGGAGGAATGGAATAAATGGGAGTAGCATCAGTGACAATGGGGCCATTGGTGGAGATGGATGGAGAGACAAATAATAGTTTCTTATGAGGAAAATTAGTGGCAGAGACTTCATGGAACTGCTTACCAGAAATAGTGGCATCATCCAGAATTGATGGGAATGGGAGAATAATTTTCCTGATTAAGGTCTCCTCTTCTCCTTCTTTATCTTCATCGTCTGATATTGTGGGTAATTATCTCTCTCTTTGATGTGCACCCCTTCTATGTATCATATTCAATCGTTGTGATATCGCAGGAATCATATAGGAGACACCCGATATCTTCTTTTCTTTGGTGAACCCAGGACATGAAGTGACCTCCTTATCTAGATTTTCCTTATCCAAATAAAAAGGCAGAGGAAGAGTGTGAAATATTGATGGATCTGCACCTAAAGTGCTCATAAAATTAAAGTCTTGGTTCATTTCGAACTAGATATTTTGGGTGTTCTAGTTGAGAAACACCTACAAAATTATTGGTTGTCATGTAGTGTAAATGAGTTCATTGTGCCACTGCAAAAAGGGAGTGTCATAGTCTTTTGAGTGAGAGGTGGCAGTGTGACTGTGCCAGGGGTCGAAGAGCTTGGCGATACAAATTTTAGGAGCGTGGGAGAGGCTTCTAAGTTGAGGTGACTTCTACCTCCATATAGAAATATGTGGCTTGGTCATGAACATTACTATAGGCCTGCAACATTTTCATGAGAAGGTACTTACACTACTTCAAACATTCTTTATTTTTGCTAATCTCAACCAATGCTATGGTGTCACATTTTCACTCTCCTCGGGAGTAATTCTTTATGAACTTTCCTATAATTAAATAACAGGCATAGTGGAACTTCTCATCATTGATTTTGGGAATGGGTTCTCCATGACCTCCTCACTTGGTCCCATACTTTTCGTAGAGGTTAATCTCACCCTTTTTGCAACCATGCCTCCCTGAACCCTAGAAGCCTTGCATAAAGTCATTCCCTTCCATGAAAAAACTAGTGAACTTGTGAATGTATTCCACACGGATGGGATAGGCCTTGTGCAAACATAAAGCACAAATTTTCATAGCTAATCATAAAATTAGTGCACCGGGTGACTTCTCCAATAGTGTTGAACACCGGTAGGTCACAAAAATTTAGCAAAGTAATGTCGTGGAGGGGTATGAAAGACGGTTTCCACTCCAACATCAATTCATCGATCGGTAAAGATGTGAAATACATGAATGTATGGATAGCCTTCGAGGGTATTTGGATTCATCTATGAGGTCAATATTGAGAAACCAAGTTTTCTCGACCTTTCGATGGACATTGCCCATAAATTCAACTGGTGGATCAATAATTTCCTCTGAAACAATGAATTTTGGAAGGTCTTCATGGCTAGAAGTGTGAACCATCTTGGCAGACTTGCATTGGTAAACAAATAAATTTGGTGGATAGAGGCGTGGGTGAAGGCTCAATGAGTGCTCGTGGGGTCCAAGACTGGGTATGGAAATGACTAGATTAAAACACGATAATGTTTAATAGTTAGGGAAATATGAATTTATAGGAAACATTAAGGAGGTGACATGATTGGAATTTATTAAGAGATATAACATGGAGGTAACTCATAATTAGCATCAGATATGACCATCAAATGAATCAAAATATAAAAGGTGATTTTGGCAATAAAGATCATAAGTGAGAACAACTTGAAGGGACAGTTGGTTAAACATAAAATTAATTAATGCACCAACAATTAGCCAGAAATTTACTGACAATTGTTGGGACTTAAATGATTCAGACCAGTGATGATGGTATAGCCACCAAAAGGGTACCAATGACACTTAACTAGCAAGGTTATAATGACATGGGACATATTCCAAATTTTACAACTACTAAATACCCAAAATATTTGACACAGATGTCCTCAACCATAAAGGTGTGATCTGGGTGGGATGAACTGATAATGACAACTAGAATCTAGAACAAGTGATAGTTGGACACGTCACCTTTTTATGGATGAAAAAGGAAAACAACAAAACAATTGAAAATCCTACATATTGTATTCACTTATGGTGACAAGAGTGTTGTGAAAATTCACTTAGTGAGCATAAATGTAGGGATTTCGGTGTATATCATTCACCTATCTTGGATGGAGAATTGCATCGAGTTTCATGAGTTTGACAGCTCTGAACTCACGAATTTCTACAACTATAAAAGGTTTGAGGCAATGAATTTTTAGTTTCCCTGGATGCTTTTGATACTTACTATTGTACAACAAAACCTGATCTCCTAGCACAAAAGATTTAATCTTAATATACTTGTCATGCCAACTCTTCTTCCTAAGATTTTCCATAGCCTGATGAAAATTGACCAAAAATTGGGCTTTGTCCAATGCCAACAACTTTGCAACCCATTCCACAATTGATTCATTATCTTTCATGTGAGTGACATGTGAAATATATAATCTTGGAGTGATGAAATCAGTGGGGAAAATTACTTCTGGACCATAAACCAGTTGGAATGTAAATTATATTTATGAAGTTTCTTTGTAGTAGTCCTATAAGCCCATAAAACTGTAGGGGATCTTTCATCGTACTCATCTCTAGTTGTCCAAAATACCTTAGTTAATCCTTGCTCCAGAATCTTGTTAAATGCTTTGACTATATCGTTTTCTTGTGGATGATATGGGATAATTTTTTGATGTCAAATTAATAACTCATGAGTGAGAGTCGCTACAGTATTGCTGATGAAATGAACACCCTATTCACTGGTCAAATTCCAAGGTCATCCAAATCGGGTGATGATGTTTTCAAAAATAATTTGGGTTGTAGTATATGTAGATTAATCTTAGACTGGTTCTACTTCAGCCTGACAGGTGAGATAGTCTGTAGCAGTGATGATATACCTTTCCTTCGAGTGCTTGGATGGTAGATTGATTAGTCCTACGAATTCAACTTCCCATTTCACAAATTCTTGAATATATCGAGCATTAAGGGTAACTCATCTCTGCGTGATGATTTACCGACCCTTTGACAAACATCATAGGTCATGGAATAATCTTTGGGATATTTGAAAATAGTTGGACACCATAATCCTTCATGTAATATCTTCTAGGAAGTTTATTTCCCTCCGACATGTCCTCCTACAACTCCATAGTGGCAATACCACAAGATTTCACGTCCCTCATGATCAAGCACACATAGTCGAAGGACGTTGTCGAATTCCATATTATACAACTACATTGTGATCAACCGATATTCTGAGGAATGGACCACCATATACCTCTTTGAGTTGCAGAATACCCATTAGGCATAGTATCTGTAATGAGAAATAAGAAAATGTCAGCAATATAATTAAGGATAACTCCAATTCTAAAGAGATATGCATCAAGGAGATGATCATGAACAACTCTGACACTCTCTCCTGATTCGACTCGAGAGATATTATAGGGGCCAACATTCAATTTTTTTGTCTTGAAAATCACTTCAAAAGAAAACTCCTGAAAAAAAAACAACCATATACAAATTCTTCCTTCTAAAACATGTTTATTAACCAAATATTTCAGAGTGGAATGATTAGTAAAGAATTTAAAATGGACTCCTAGCAAATAGTGTCTAAATTTTTTCAAAGAATAAACAATTCCAAACCTTCCCTTTCAGTGGTAGTGTAATTGTGCTTTCCCTAAGAAATCTTCCTACTAGTAAAGTAGATGGGATGATCCAGGTTTCCCTCACTAGGTTTCCAAAGGATTGCACCCAAAGAAATACTAGAGGGATCAATGTGTACATGAAATTACACATTACAATTCAGATATATAAGAATAGGGCCAATACTCAAATTTTCTTTGAGGGTATCGAAGGCTTGGTCACACTTTGGCTTCCAAGTAAAAGTTTCATATTTCTTTAGCAACTTCTCCAATGGGGTAGTTGTGCAAGTATAATTTCTGATAAATAAGCGGTAGTATCTAGTGTGGCCCAATGTTGTTTGTAACCTTTTAGCATTCATAGGATGAGGCATATTCAGTATCACAACAAACTTTTTAGGATCAACCAAAACTCCTTCCCTGCATACAATATGTCCCAACAGATTTCCAAAGGATACAGAAAAGATGCATTTTTGTAATTGGTGACATCAGTCAAACATTAGCCATAGTGTCCCTTTGTGCTCCTTCAATGAGCTATATACCATCTATTCATCCATATACACTTCAACATGTTTATGTATAAAGTATCAGAATGCATCAATAACTATTAGAGAGAAAATAGTTGGAGCATTCTTCAGTCCAAAAGGAATAACATTATAAGAAAAAGAACCCAATTATGTAGTGAACTTAGTATTTCTCTTATCTTCTTCCACAATTATAATGGGATGATATCTTGAGAATCCATTTGTAAAAGAATAGGATTCATTTCTCACCACTTGATCAAGAACTTCGTCGAAAAAGGAAGTAAGAAAGGGTCGTGTACACAAGTTGAGTTCAAACTCTTGCAATCCACATAAACTCGTATATCATCAATACCCTTCTTGCTCCATATTACAATAGGATTGATCCACTCAGCCTCATCCACAAGGAAAATTAGCTTAGCTGCTAAAATTTGATCAATCTCTTTCTTAACCTTCTCCTCGACTCGTAGATTTAGACTGTATGATCTGTTCTTGACAGGCTTAGCATCCAGTTTTAATTCGATTCTAATTTATGCTAAGTCTCCCTTAACCCCCTTCAGTTCATAAAAAATCTTAGTAAAGAGACATTTGTAGTCCCAAAACAAATCGTGTATGTCTGTAATAGTTTTCTCATCTCAATAGTCTCTTATGGATGCCATCTTAGGATGCTCCTCACTCCCTATGTTTACTTTCCTCAACTTCTAAGGTTTAGTATATGAACTATTGACATCATCAATGATAGTTTCTTTAACTATTCTTGTTCCTGTAGATTCCTTAAGTGTTAAATTTCCAAGTTCCTGTAGGTCTTCAGAATCCTTTGGATCTTTATCAACTTTACTACAGGCCATGGGTAGTCTTGTTGGGGATGGATACAAACTATAGTGAAGTAGATGTTCATGCTCGAACATATTGTGGGAGGATATTTAGGTCTATATTAATTAATAAATAATTTTTTATTGATTTTTTATGGTACTAGGGTGATTTCAAGAGACTTACTAGAAAAAGAGAAATCTTGGAAGAACCGACCCTTAATCAACTTCCAACATGTAGTCTGTCTTCTAGTTTCCTCATGCACATACCAAGATTTCAGAATGTTTCCAAAAGAATGGAAAATTTTGTGTGCCTGGAAATGAGAAGGAAGTTGCATAACTTACCATACCCCAATGCAACATTCAATATGCTCCCTTGGATTAGATGACCCGTCATATGGTTCTAGAGTTACAACTTAACTCTTTATCTTTTGATCCTTACTAAACCGGTTGACCTGTGATGAAGGAATGAGATGGTATTGAATGGCAAGCTTGACCTTATCCGAATAAGACATATTCCCTTTATGATTGGTCCACCATATGGATGGGGATGGTCTCAATGTTATGTCAAGTGTCAAAACTCTATGATCTACAACAAACTTTTCTTCCATGTCAACAAGGAAACTGCATAGATCTGCAGTGCCATCATATGTTGCATAATTACCTATTTTAGTTACAATCCATCTTACAGATATGATAGTTGTGCAACTCCTAGATAATTTTTCATGCCTTCCCTGCTGCCAATTGTCCAAAGCAGATTCAGAGTCTTCATCCACAGATTGAATGATTGACCAAATTATTTATCCATTTGTAGTGGGATTAATTTAATCTGATCGATTCCCTATAGTCATGGTGTATAGTTGATCCACAGCATCATGTTCCATATTCTCATGTACTAGGTTAGTATACCATGGACCTTGATATGGTCTAGAGGCAGCTTTACTTTCATGCCATCATATTCAAAAGTCATAATTTCTTTCTTAAGATCTATTATAGCATATTTCTTGTAGGCTCAATCAATGCCTAATAGATTTGGGTACATATATACCCCCACCCCCCCATTATTTCGATGATCTCAAATTCCACCATTGTTTTGAAACTAGCCAAATCCATTTGAATATTTTGCAGCCTTCCTACCGGATAAATTAAGTATTGATTTTCCATCCGCAATTGTATATGAGAATAAACTAGCGTGGGTTTTCCCACCATTTCCTAGCTCCTCTTTGGAAAGATATTGACATCAGATCCCAAGTCCAACATAACATCCATGATATCTTATTTATCAAGGTGAGCATTCAATTGAAATTCTCTCCCATTTCTACTCTTCCTTCTATGTATCCTACTTACATTTCTTCTTGGAAGGTTAGAAATAATGGACTCTTCCAGGTTTCGTTTGGTTCCCAAGGCCCTTTTGATTGTGTTATGAAACTTCCCAATAAGTTATACATCATCTAATATGTTAGAAAATAACTATAAGCACAGATCACCAACCTTCCATGACTTACCTAGGGGCTCCATCTGAGCAAGAGATTCTCCAGTGATTCCTAGTTGGTGAGGGTTTGGATTAAAAATTGGTTCTACAACCTTAGGAATGGTAGAACTAGACAGTTTTATGAACAGTTACACTTCATCCTTAAATAATTCCTTCTTCCTTAAAGGATCATACTTGATATTCTTAGGAACCTCCTTTTGGATGTTGACCTGATGAGGATTTTCAATATCAGCACCAGTCTTGGTTCCTCCTCTAGTGATAATGTTAATATTCGTCACTCTTCACTCAACTATAGATCTAGGATAATAATTTATTTGATTACCTCCTCTTTTCATTGCGCAATATTCCCATTTGGAAATTAGATCTGGACAATCTTTGGTAGAGTGGGTATTATTTATACAATGTGCACAACATGGTGTTTGTGGAAGCAAACAATCTCTTGCAATACACCCTTTCTTATCAAAGTTGTAGAAATGAATTTGTCCTTGTATTCCAGTTTGTCCTCCCCTCATATTTCCTCCACCTTAGTGGCCTCCTCCGAATCCTTTATTAGTTTCGTTGACTCTAAATGTGGAACTATCTAATTTGTTGGCATGAGCATCCAAAGATCTACATTGGTTGGTAGGATGAATAGGAGACCCATAAAATTCACAATATAATATATTCGAAACAGGGGTATACTTTTGTACAATAGGGTAGTTCCTCGGAGAGTTCCCATGACTTCTATAGATCTCACAATACCCATTGATTTAGCCTCCCTAATGATTCATAAAATAATGGTATTTAACAAGGCCATGAAATGATGTTGTAGTGATGACTTACGCAATCCATCTTGATGGTCCTACTGGTGGAGGTTCCATCGAGTGACTAGGGGGTCTCGCACCCCTCAATCTTGGACATTTAATTGTTGTATGACCTTCAGTATAACAATCAATACACGATACGTGCGGTTGAATTTCTCGAGGAAGGGTCAACTCTTGGATATTGTTAGTTAACAAAGATATTTGTCCTTGTAGTTGTGCAATATTATTATCTTTAGGGAGTCTCATCACCCACAAGATTCTAGTATAGCCTACCATAGCCTCAATCTTCATGGATTATTCCAATGTTTCTCCTAACGTAGTTATCCTTTGTTGAGTCAATGGGATTTAGGTTAATGATACATCCCCTGAATAAACCATTTTCTCTGATGATCCTCATGGATAGTGTTTTCGAGTTTCCAAATCGCATCCGTAAATCTTTGGTTATATTCATGTGTGGACTCAACATATCTTTATTTTATCTCCCACAACTCGAAGATATCCTACTTCTCTGACTGAGGTAACTGAAATTTAGCAAAAAACCTATGCTTCACCTGGGCTAAAGAGAAAGGTTGTCGTTGATTATTACCTTCCTCGATAGATTTCATGTACCACTTTAGAGCTTGACCCCTCAAAGTAGTATCGAACTCAACCAATTTTTTTTCGTATAAAGCTTCATGATACTTTTAGATAGCTTCACAAAGAAACCAATGTTGCTCAACGTGCTCATTCCCTTTACCCCGGAACTTCGGGTATCGAGTGAGGGACCGTGCATGTTGATGCACCATCGATGGAATCAGAGAGCCTATTAAAATGAACCCTGAGTGTCATGTTTTTTATACAACTAAAACACTCTCCACACTTCCACTACTACTACTACTACTACTACTCAAACTTGATGGACTAGAAGGATTAGAAATAGTAGAATTGACAGAAATATGTGTTGTAGAAATTACTGAATTTATATATAGTGCTGGGGGAATGGATGATTCAGGGATGGTTCCTTTTCCTTTGGAGATAAATTCTTTGATTTGGGGGGTTTCGTTCATTTTTAGTGTTGCGCTAGCTTTGGGCATTGCAGGTTATGATTCTCTTGCTGCTTCTTCTTGGATTCCTACCGAGTATTCTTCTTTAGTGGTGTTGTTTCTCTTTATTCTTTCATCCATATTTTATGAACTCCCTTCTTCTGGTTTGCTTCTTCTAGAACCTTCGCCTCTTTCACCAAATCTCTCCATCAACCATCAAATAACCAACCTTCTGCATGTTTTCAACGTATGCAACTCTTCTAACTCTTTCCTATGACTACTCTCAAAGTCGATCTCCTTCGACAACTTATCAGACCTCTTCATCACTTTTATCATTTGCTTCCACCACCTCTTCTCAAGAAGAGAAACCCTCTTCTAAGGTCATTTGTCTCTTTCAATTTTATTTTGACGACCCCCCATATCTCCCAGAAAATCATCCTTGACCTAACTCATGAACCCTCTCCTAAATCACCCTCCCCCGAGCACAGGGGTTTACGCTGTCATGTTAGCTAAAGGAGCAGGAAAGATTCCTTCTTCTACTAGTAAAATCTTGATCCATAAGGCGATTTCCCTGAACAATCTTCCTCTAGCTCCTTCTTTAAATATTGCTTCAACCTTGGAAAAATATTGGTGTTTCTTTGTAGAAAAATCGATAATATAACCCTCCAAAGTAGTATGTACCCAAAATTCGACAACAGAAGAGATATGATGATCTAACTAGTGAAGAGTCACTAAACCATCAATGATCCAGTTATATACTATTTTATCTCTATTTTTGTATTCTAAATCTTTTTGCAACCGATCTAACCACTAAAATACCTCTTTAGTAAATCTGATCCAAAAGATCTCATACTAGTCACTCCCAAGTTCAGAATACAAGACAACAGTCTTTAGTGTTCACAACCCTAAAAAAATTGTGTTGCAGGTTGGCTTCTTGTTGTATGAATGTGTTCCACCTTTTTTCCCACAAATTCTTTACATCTAATTTGAAGATCCAATGAAAAATCCTCTAAAAAATCACTTTAAAGATCAGGTCTAGACAACAAAACCATTTCTTAGCACAAAATCGATATCACGGTTCTCATAGGTTACCAACAAAAGATACTATTGTAGTCTATGGGCACTAGCATATTTAACCTTCCGCAAGGGAACGAGGTCTCATTTGAAGCGCAATCGAGACATGTGTGGTGAAGTGATTCAAAGAGAATGCATCATTGGATTTGACGTTACCATGCTTAGATTCATACATCAATATGAAAATACATTCATAGATAGTGACCGAACGTTAAATACACATGAAAAAAGTGATTGCACAACATAGAAACCATAGATTCATACAAAGTATAAAATAATTGTAGGGCCCAAACAATCCATTATATTATCAACATCTCAAAATTGTCATACGGTCAATACATCTCTCATACAATAGTGTATGCAGTGGAATCTATTCTAAGATACCCATTACAGACTCTATCATACTGAGTAAGCATAGTAACATATACAAAACCCATTACAATAATATCATGGCAGTAATAACTTGGTCTCAACCCTAACAAGAACAAAACTAGAGTATCTGTAATGTGTGCTCATTCATCAACTATGGAACACTTTCCTTTGAACCAACCACTTGACTAACCTCGTACATCATTGCACTACCTTCCTCTTTATACTATTCTCTTGGTCGTTTCATGGACTTCTTGTTCCGCTACATTTCAGGCCTTTTTCCGCTAACATTTGGTGTCTTTTCCACTTTTCTAACTACCTATCTAGTTGGCGCATGGTTTTTTTTGTTGTCTCCATTGTTGTTAGAATTTCAATTAGATTTTATCATTTCTAACTGATTTCTGCTACTATTTACTTTCCAGTTGATCATGCAGTGCTTTCCTCAAAACTTTGGCATTTCTGAAAAACAAACATTTCTAAAAAACGAAGGGCCCAACACTTGTCCAATGCTTTGTTGGATCCAACACATTCCATAGAACTTTCACACTCGATTCTAGTGACTTGTATCTTTGAGATATTTTTTCTTATAGGGTTGAAGACACTGAAACTCTTGATCCCCTTCCATATTTTCATATCCATATTTTCCTTAAATATGTAAAGAATGGCCTCTCTAGTGTTAAGCATGTTATCCACCACCTAAACCTTGGATGTCATGGGTAAATACAAAGTTATTGAGGAGGGGTTTTGTCAATAAATGGTTTCATATGATGACATTTTGGTAGTTCCATGATAACTTGTATTGTACCACCATCTGGTAAGGGGTATCCATTGTATGCATTAGGGTTTCTTGTCTAAGACAAAGCATCTCAAATAGGTTACAAGAACTTATTGACTACTTCTGTTTTCCCATTAGTTTGGTGATGATAAGTTGTACTCATTTCAACTATGCACCCTACAACTTAAACAACTCCTACAAAATTATGTAGTGAATCTGAGATCACAATCCGACACAATGGAAGTGGGTATGCGATGTAACTTAAAAATTTAATCATGAAAACCTTATCAACTTTGGAAGGCATAAAGAGGCGTCGTTAGACACAAAAAAGGAACATATTTGGAAAGGTGGTCAACTACCACCAAGATCATTGATTTGTTGCTCATTTTCAAGAGGAGACCACAACAAAGTCCTTGAAAATGTTAATCAAGTTTCTTTGTTCTACCTTCATATTGATAGCTCTTATATTTTGTGAAGCCAAAACTACCTAATTGATGGGAAAATATTTCATATCCATATGGGCACATACATGCCTCATAATCGAATTATGTCAATTATGTTGAGTTTGTTGGCCCCAAAATGTTGTATTGACCACTTCTAGATTCCAAAAACTTGTTTTCATAAAACACCAGAATATGCACAAAATTACCTTAAAGGATAAAATGTAACCCTTGTTCGGAGCATTGCTTCACGTGAATCAAAATTTCTCTATGTAGTCTCCATCTCTCCTATGTGGTTTTTAATCTCGATTATTTCCTTGCTTCGAAACATGATTGAGAGATTTCAAATGAGTATGATAAGCTTAGGCAATATTGAGAACTATACTTATATGCATGATCTCAACAATTTATTTCATATTACTATTTTTTGTGACATTCCCATCATGATTCATTGTGTTTCTCGTGCCAATACCATGAATCTCATAATGCAAATTTATGGGGTATCTTGTGATGATGTTTCTTCATTAACACAATCTGTGTACACAATCTGTGTTTCTCGTGCCAATACCATGAATCTCATAATGCAAATTTATGGGTTATCCAGTCATGATATTTCTTCATTAGACACAATCTGATGTCACTTCTATATTTTCTCATGCATTACTTTTCTCTTTCTTTCCTTACGTAGTATCTATCTATTTTCACGTGCATATGTCACTTCATCCACAACTTCTCATGTTATTTGTTAAAACATAATAAACTATAAAACAAAATCAATCAAATGCACAGTAAAACTAAAGATAATATTTATGAAATAGCCAAGACATGCAAGCAAAATGAAATTAAACCAAAATAAAGTGATACAAAACTTAATTTGGATTATCTAATGATATCTCAATTTTTTATGTATTTAAAAATAACACTATAAACATTAAATCATATTATTTATACACCTTTTTAATATATATAAATTAAATTAAAAATAAAATCATATCATAACACTATAAACATTAAATCATATCATTTACACATCTTTATATATATATAAATTATATTAAAAATAAAATTATATGAACCATTGGACACAAATATGTTTGACACCTTTGTTTATTGTTTTCTAACAACCATGTAAACGGTGAACTACATATATATGTATATAAAGACAAAATCATATCATTTACACATCTTTCTTTATATATATATAAATTATATTAAAAATAAAATTATATGAACCATTAGACACAAATATGTTTGACACCTTTGTTTATTGTTTTCTAACAACCATGTCAACGGTGAACTACATATATATGTATATAAAGACAAACACAACATGACAAATTTAGATATCAAATATATTTTTTTATCTCGTTAAATACGTAATATATAATATATGTATATTTAAAATAAATTTAACTTAGTTATTAGATTTAATAAACCTTTATATTATTCAACCACATCTCAATCCCAACTCTTTTAAATTTCTCTCTTTGTCAACCTGATTTATATATTTATATATATATATATATAAAATAAAATTATAGATTCCGAAAGTCCACCCTCTTTTTATCCTCCATTGATGCAACCGGAGAAGTTCAGTTCCAATATTTCTTAATCCGATTGGCATCTTTTTCTGTCAATTTCTACATTCCAATCGAAGGGTAATTTGCTCGTTTCCAGCATTATCAATAAAAGTAATTGGATGTAAAGTGAGATATTTATGGCCAGGAGTTATGGAAATAATTTTTATTTGATTAGAATTTGTTTTTTTACATAAATCTGTATAAAATCATTATTTTTTGTGATTTAAAATTTATTTTTAAATATAGAAATAGATTCAGCATGCTGAAAAACACTGAAAAAACTTAAATTAAACAAAAATAATTACTGTAATTTATGAATCTAACAATTTCTCACCAGATTGTGGGCAAACAATTTCTCACCAGATTGTGGGCAAACAATTTCTCACAATATCACTCAACAGAATAAATTCGTATAAGGTTTATAATGCGGCTTTATGTGTCTAAATGTCTATAACTTCGCACCAGATTCTGGGGAAACAATTTCTCTCAAAAGTTTGGGCAAATATCCCGAAAACAATATCACTCAACAAAATAATTTGGTATAATGTTTATAATAAGGCTTTATGTGTCTACATGTCTGATAAGGATCTGAGAAAGGTAAAAATGGATTTAGCATGTTGAAAAACATCTAAAACATTTAAATTAAACAAAAATAATCACTTTAATCTAGGAATCTAATAATTTGGGAAACAATTTCTCGCTAAATTTTTTTAAAAAAAATTCCCAAAACAATATCACTCAACAAAATAATTTCGTATAACGTTTATAATACGGCTTTATGTGTCCAAATGTCTGGCTGCCTTGAATTTAGACGGAAGAATCTCAGATCGACGGTAATTCTAAGTGGTTGCTGTTAATGCATGTATCATCTTCAATTTTTTTTAATGTAGGAGACCAATGAAAATTCAACGATCCAATCCTTTTCATACAGTCTAACACGATATACCATTAAAAAACAATCCAATGGATGGAGGCGATGGCCGTGGAATGCGCTGACAATGCGGAAGATAGGATGTATGACCTAAGAAGATGTATTTTAATTTTTATGGCTGTTCAATGCAAAAAAACGGCTTCTTTGACCAGACTGAGTGAAAGGCACGTGTACCAACTCTTCAAAATCCAGATACATCCATGATCCCAGTTCGGCATACACTAAATAATCTAGTGAATAAAAGCCTCGTGGGCGGATCATCATTGCTGCATACAACGCTTATTGGTCGGCAGGCTGCTTAATTACTTTTTTAAAAGTCAAAGCCCTCATCATGTGTGGCTGAGTGCCTCATGACCGGGTCAAAGAAAGACGGCCAATGCGCATCCTGATTCATGTATACCTTGAAACCGGACATAATTTTGTTAATTAGAACGTGTCTCAACTTATTAGTGTAATAATTGAGCAAGTAAACGAAGAAAATTGTGAGTGATTAACAGTTCCTGGTGTCTCAATTTAATAGGGGGGAAGGATGAAATGAATAAAGTAAACGAAGAAAGTTGTGCGAACGAATAAGAGTTATATGACCGGAGGTAGTAAAAGACGGTGAGAGCGTTGACATTGAAAATTAACCCATGGTGCAATAGAAAGTCTATATTAAAGCAGGGTAAGCAACGGTTATATGCGTTGAAATGTAGCTATTTATCAGACTTTCTAACCTTATAGATGTGTCTGTATTTAATATCGAACCTATTACGCTTTATAGAATCGATCTGAGGAACTGGTTATTGTTGTGTATTGATACCGACTTTATCTGTTATACGTTCAATAAATCTATCAGTGTGTTCCTTAATTCTTCTTATGGATTCAGCACAAGATTATTTGGAGGTGGAGGTGCCTTCATACTTCAGGTGCCCCATATCCATGGAGCTGTTGAGAGATCCAGTAACTGTTTCCACAGGTGTGACGTATGATCGAGAAAGCATAGAGCACTGGATATTTTCATGCAAGAAGAAAACATGTCCTGCTACCATGCAGCCGCTGGAAAATTTCGATTTAATTCCCAACCACATGCTGCGTCGCCTCATTAAAGGATGGTGCGTTGCCAACAGCTCCAAGGGCGTAGAGCAAATCCCCACACCCAGGCCACCCATAAACTCCGATCAAGTCTCCAAACTACTCCAAGTTGCATTGAGATCTCCATCATTCCAAGCCATCAATGCATTAAAGAAATTGCGGTCCTTTGCGCGGGAAAGGGAGGGAAACCGTCGGTGCATCGCCGCGTCTGGTTCTAGTCACGTTCTGGCCTCTCTGATCAATTCGTATTGTTGTGAAGAGAACGACAACGAAAAGTTCAGGGTTTGTGAAGAAGCTTTGGGTATATTGCATCTGCTTCCTATGACCCAGGAATCTGCGAAATCACTGACAGATACAGCGTGCATTAGGTCCATGGCCTTGATCTTGCTTAAGGGAACCACTGAAGCTAGACTTCACGCGGTAGTTTTATTGCAGAAGGTTTCCACTTGGATATCCGATTGGGAATTTATTGCCAGGGAAAGTATCGATATTTTCCAAGGGCTCTTAGAAATCATAATGGGTGAAGTTTGCCATCAGGCAATCATGGCGGCCTTGGTTATCCTCATAGCAATATGTAAAAAATCCCGAAAGAACAGATTATGGGCAATCGAGGCAGGCGCCGTATTTTCTCTGATCGAATTACTTCCGGAGGCCGAGAAGCGCAAGTGTGAAAAGATATTAGATCTGTTGGACATGCTAGTAGACTATGCAGAAGGAAGGGCTGCCATGGCTGATCACGCCATGAGTATTGCTGTAGTCTCCAAGAAGATTATTAGGGTTTCAGAAATCGCCACAAAGAAGGCAGTGCGAATCCTTTGGTCGCTTTGCATATATTCTTCAAATGCGTCGATTCTTAGGGAGATGCTTCAGTGTGGAGCTGTGTCTAAACTGTGTACGCTTCAACAACTCGACTGCACAGACAAAACAAAGCTGAAAGCCAAGGAGGTACTGAAATTGCATGCATATACTTTCAGAGTCTCTCCTTGTCTCCCCTCTCTAATGAGAAGTTATTATCCACAATATTAAAATTTGAGTAGATACTCTCATACGTAGAGACAATTTGAAAAACGATCAGATTTTTCTATGTATGTAGGTTTTAGTGAAAATGGTAGAATTTAAAAGTGTTATGTAAAAGAACATAGTAAATCCAGACAGATTCGAGATATGTGTGCATTTTTATTGTTCTGATCGTACTCTTCTTAAAACAATTTAACAATTGAACTGTTTGTAGTAAGTTTTGTTGTAGTAAGTTTTGCACAACAACAGATCTGATGCCAGAAAAATTATAATAATGAAGTGTTCGGTTTTTTTAAATGTATTCAAACCAAGAATGGATAATATTTAGTAACTCCAAAACAACTATACATTCATTTAATCAATATTATGAAATATAAATTATAATAATATGGAAGTATATATTTTTTTGAAATGGATCCAAACCAAGAATAATATTTAGTAACTCCAAAAACAGCTTTACATTCATTCAATCAATATTATGTAAGCTATGTGAAACAATACAAACAATACAAGTATAATGAATAAAAATATCTAGATGTAAGAGAAAAATTAAAAAGAAGTAATTAAATGATCAAAACTAATAAGACATAAGGTTATGTAAAGTTGAATAAAATAAATAGGGATGTAAGAGAAAAATTAAAAAGAAGTAATTAAATGATAAAAAGAGAGATAAGAGTATGTAAATTTGAATAAAATAAATGGGGATGTAAGAGAAAAATTAAAAATAAGTAATTAAATGATAAAAATTAATAAAAGATAAGTAAGGAATGGGAAGTGAAGAGTCATGGTTGTTTGCTTTCTCTTACTTATAGATCTCTTTTTTGGATTAGAAGGTGAACTAGTAACATTGTACTGGAAATTGTTTAAATAATAATATTGAGCTCCATTTGAAACTGGTTTTTCCATTTAGGTTACATAGTAAACACTGTGTCCATTTTGTCATGATTAATTTGCAATTGTTCTGTGTTTATGGGTTAATTTTGTATGAGAAATTTGTTGTATTGGTTTTATTAATGGACT
>ML777129.1:31782-44822 GCA_009831015.1 Picea engelmannii | reverse complement strand
TGGCAACCATTACCAATTGGAATGATGTATGTAAAAATATATATTTGTTTGTTGCTGAAGTATTAAAAGAAAGGTGCAGATTGGTAATGCATTTACCAGCAGCTTTTGGTTGCTTCAAAGGACGGTCCGAGCCCCAAACCAAGGTTCCTCATTCCATTGTCGCTTAATTAAAAATTAAAGAAGGGATATTGGATAGTAGGCTACGCTAAGTTTTTGGAGAGGGGGCAAGAGTTTTGAATTTTTTTATTTGCCTAATTGTCATCGCTATTGGATGTGTGCAAGTTACATTGACTGACTACCTTTCTTATCATGAGAAGAGGAAAGATCCTTGTGCAGAGTAGAGGAAAGAGGCTTGGTAGCCTTTAGAATACAGAGAACTCTATGCAAGAGACAGAGATGGGATAAAGAAAATAAGATATTTCTACACATGGTCGGTGTTGGTGAGAGTAGTGAACTATAAGTCCCTTATTTACGGATCTATCAGAAACAAATATCACTGTTTTTCCATCAAATCTCACGCACAAATCTCCAATCCTTTTTAATCCAAAAACCAATGTCCATGGTGTTCTTTGATATATCAATAGCTGCTTGCATATAGTTTTAATTTTCATTTTCCTGCACGTTGTAGTTTTGAAAGTTTGTAGTTTTGATTAACTTTAGAAGATTTTAGAAATGATTTCATTTTACATAAAATGGAGTGCTAGTGCATATGCATAAACATCCACTTATCATAAACTGTATGAAAAAATATATAGAGTCATGGTTAAAATCGTACGCAACTGAAGTACATAAAAAAGGTGCAAGAGACCAACAATACCAGAAGTCATAGAATTGGGCTGAAAATAAAACACGGATAAGGAGAAAAAAGATGCTCACAGCAAGTGTGCACATAACGAATATTCATCCTTAATGTTCTTACTTACAAGAGGTCAATTATCCTTTAAGTCATAGAATTGGGTTAGAAAGGAAACGCTAGAAAGTCAGTCATCCGGATGTTAAGAAAATTTAATATTTCAATAATAAGTGTAATTTATTACTTCGAAAGGCATACACCTATTGATAATGGGCACAATCTTTTAACATTAAATCTTAATCTTATGATCAACAATTGAAGATGTTGGCATATTCTTAGTCGTCCTCCCAAAGCAATGGATAAGATTTACTGTTCATAACTTTTTTGTATTTATGAATGCATACATTTACCTAATCATATTAAGAAATTACTGTGAGACCATATGCTTACCACGTTAAGATGATTAACAAGAATTAATATGTATGCAAAATTTTATTGCCACATTTAAATGTTTAGCATACACTACTTAAAATGGATTGCACATGTAACTGCTGGAATATGAACCAAACTAAGTTGTGAACCGTGACCAGTTTCACTGATCGATATATTTTCTGTCGTTTCATGTTATAGGTGTCTTAAGTTAATTCATGATGATTGGCTTTGGATTTGCGCGATGCCTGGCTTTGGCTTTTAACGGTGTTCACGTTGCGCATTGGCAATGGTGTTCGCCTTTAGACGTACATCAGGGTTTAAGTGGTTGCGCTAGTGATACATTCAAATAATCTATATTTTAGACGTACATCATCATATTTATGATGTCATGTACAATTAACATTTAAAAAAAAAGAAATGCAAATATAGCATAGTTATGAATGGAGATTGTGGAGCAAAAGTTAACAGATATGTAACTAGCACAGTCACAAGTCATTGGTGGTTGGTGAAGGCTGAAATAATGGAGCCTTGGGTATTAAATAACCTCAAAACCTTATGCATTAATTAATCGATGTGGTAAGAGCTTCAAGTAGGAAAATTTCGCCTAGTAAATAATAGTTGGAGTAAAAATTGTGGTTGGTGAACTTGGGCTTTTTAGAAAATGAAAAGTTAATCACTCAAAGGTGGCAATCAGCTAGCCATCATAATAAATTTTAAATATGATTAAGTAAAAGTATAAAAATAAACATGTAAACTGATGTCTTTATAATAGTGAGGAAGTTAGTGGTTGAAATCACAACCATTGATTTATTGGGACGACTAAGAATATTCCAACAATATTTAATCTTGTCCATACAAAACTGATTAAGTACTAAAAACATATTAAATGTCAATAGGTGTATGCCTTTCGACATAAATATGTTATCTAAATATAGATGGTTGACATTTTCTAATTTTTTTCTTTTATAATTTTTAGTGGATTTAGTGCATTAACAAATTAATGTTATGTATTTATTATTTATATATATATATATATATTATTGAAACCTAGTGAATAAGTAAGAATGACTTAATGTTATGGTTATAAAATAAGTCTTCTTGAGATCAAGTAACTAAATATATTATAGATATTATTTAATACTAGCACAGCCACAAATTCGTGGCTGGTAAACGCCGAAAGGTTCAACTTACACCACCTCTTAACACAAACCCTTCGTTGACAATGAATCTTAACCTTCTAACTATTGCAAAGATTCCTCAATTTTTACAAAATAATCCATCCAACAGGTTATGCTCACCGCCAATCCACTTCCCCTCAAATTCGAGGGAAAACCTTTGAACGCTTCGATGAAAGCCAAAACTCTATCGTAACTTCAGAGTTTTTAGCAATAATAATAAAACTTTTTAAGGACATTGATAACATATGATCTTGAACTATAAAATCTAATAATTATAAAGTGTTCTATAAAAAAAAAATCCAAATACTTCTTCATTATCTCATCAATAACTATTTACATATAAAATCTAGTAATTTAAATATTTAAATTCTAAATTGTTTTTATAGATTCAAAATTAATATTTTTATAAAATAATGTTATAATGTAAAATAAATATTCAAAAATTTCAAAATTTTATTTATTTTTACTTATTTATGAATTCATAAATATTATATATATAAAATGATAGTTATTAATATCATAGAATATAATATCATCGAATTTTAGTTTATTGATTTTCTTCTGTAGCCGATGGCCAACTAACTTGGTACAAATGAAACATGATCCTAAAGGTAAGGAGCATGCAAATTTCGAGTCATTCATTAGGGTTCCTGCCGTTTTTGCGGATTTCTCCGCTAGTGCCAGTGAGGGGTTTGATATTAACCATATTCACCATGACGGCTTTGAAGTCCGGAAAGAAAGTGTTCTGATTGGAACTGTAGGCAGTAACCTGAGAATCTGTAGAACCTCCATTAAACAGTTGGTCGGAGTGCAGAAGTCCCTTTTCACTTCCCAAATTACTGTAATAATCGTTGTTGAATGTGGTAGGGGTAGCCACATCTAAGGGCAAGAGGTTGTTGTCGCCACCAGCGCTTGGGTACTTTGCCTTCGCAGATGTAGAAAAGGTGGCGTTAATGTTGGATTCGCTGTAGATGCGATCTCTGAATAAGAGGCATCACGCTTTACCAATTGTATGAGCACCTGTAATATGAATACCGATACCGGATGAATATCTTCATGCGGAGACCATTAGGCTATGCCCTTGGAATGAAACGCTCAAGCAATATGAAACTCATGGACAGCTAAGGAAATCTGTGGTAGAGAATGGGCAACTGAAATGCACAGTATAAAATTCGTGGTTAATAATTCAAACGTGGTAATATCAAAGGTTAATCATTTAAACGTGACAATGAGATGGTGATACAGTAATTTCTTAATATGATTAGGTAAATGTTAAAAAGTAAATAGGTTAACGGATGCATTTTTAAATACAAGGAAGTTATGAAGAATAAATCACATTCATTGATTTTGGAGGATGACTAAGAATATGCCAGCATCTTCAATTGTTAGCCATCATATTAGAATTTTAGATTAAAAGGTGATTAATTATGCTCATTATCAATAGGTGTATGCCTTTCAATGAAATTTTAGATTAAATAAAATAGTCATATCTTTTAAAATCAACACATCTCTATTTTCCATACTTAATATCTCTACAAATTGAAATTGGAAATGAATATTTAGATTTTGTGCACAAGCAAGGTAAAGGTTTACATGTAGTAGTGGACTATATGGGGTTCACATATAGTGGACTATATGACATGTCTTCTACTTTCTCATCTCAATGCCATAACGGTAATGTCTCAAGATTCGAAATTTGAATCATGCACTAATTAATAATTAATATATGATTGAAATAATATATATATATATATATATAACCCATTTTTTAATTCATTTTTTTTAAGTTTTATTCAATATGATAAAAGATTTAAAAAAAGGTTTTGTGTTTTTTTTTTAAATAAAAAAATATAAACATAAATTGACACTACTCTAACATTGACTTCTTTCACAAAATGGAATCCATTCAAAATAACTTTTGTAAGGTGGCCAAATCCCCAAATGAAAAAAATTATCATTATTTCTTTTATATCCTTAACATAGATTGATGATGCTCTAACATTGACTTATTTTACAAGGAATCCACTCAACATAACATAACTTTTGTAAAGTGACCAAATACCTAAACAAAAAAATCTATCATTGTTTCATTTATATCCTTACCATTTAAAAAAATATATATATAAATTTATTATTTTTAAATTTATAAAGAGATTAATTTATTTAAATTGAATCAAATATAATATTAATTATAATATCTGATTCCTTTTATACAATTAATCTTTCATTTATATTTTTGAAGAAATAAAATATAGAGTTATACATAACTTATAGATTTGAATTTGTGATTTCTTAAGAAAAAACACATATTATTAATCATTTAACCCATTAGCATTCATTAAGTATTATTTTAATAATTATATAATAAACATTCAACAAGTAATATTTCATTTTTTTCCTAATAATATTATTAACCTATCAACCATAACTTATACACCTTTGTTTCATGTAGTTTACTTCATTTACACTGTTTTGTGCACCCTTCAAAAAAGCAATCATTACTTGCATAACTTTCAAACGATTATGTTTTTATCAATTATATGATTTTACATTTTCTCTTCTTCCATAACTTTCAAACAATTATGTTTTTATCAATTATATGATTTTACATTTTCTCAATTATATCTTAATTATGTCTTTGTTAAATTTAAGTATGTGCTAAAACTTGCGTACATACATAAATTTAACGACCATGTTTAAAACATGGTACTTTTTAATAAATTTTAAATGTGTTTTCATAATGATGTTTTTTATAAGTTTCAAATATGTTTCAATCGTGTATTTTAGAGGTGTTTATGCTTTTATATTTTCATTTAATAATATTTTATTAAATTTATAAATTCTATGTAAATTATATTTTACAAATTACATTTTAATAATTTTAATAAAAAAGATAATAAGATAATTTATTTTAATAATATATTTTTGTAAATAAATTATTTTTTTAATAATATTAATTTAGTGTTTTAAGTTTTTAATGATCTTTTATTATATTCACTAAAAATTATGTTCATTACATATTGATAGTCATTTCATTAATTATAACTTATTATTAAATTAGTTGATAGCTTTTGATTAACCACATTTAATAACTTTTTATGAAATTTGTGGAGAATTGTTGTTTTAATGTTGTGGAGAATTGTTGCTTTAATGAAAGAGAATTCTTGTTATTTATAATCATCAATTTAATATCAATTAAAACATGTTATTCCTTTTTAATTCATTATGGTGATGAATTTCTTCATCTTTCAAAAATTAGAGGTGCATTCCAACTTAAGTGTAAATATGCACCTTACCTTGATATGCATATTAGGAATGATATTGTATACTTTGTGTATCTTATTTCTTGTTCTGTTATTAATATTTGATGTAGTCGTTGTATCCAGTTACATTAAAAAAAATATTAAAAAATGTTGTTTACTTTTTTCAAATAATAATTTCTAATAAAATTTCTAACCAATCATGTTTTCACTTTATAATAAAATTAGCAATTTTTTGATATGAGTTTTCATATTTTACACATATACATGTTAATTTATCAAGGTATGAATGTTTCCATGAAGATTCAAATCTCTTCGATGGCACACCTATGATTGCACGTGTGATAGTTGTACACCAATACTTGTGATTAGAGAGGTGTAAGTTTTGTGCGATTTTGGTGAAATGAAAAACTCATCCTTGCATCTGTCATAGTTGTGCACTAATAATTGTGATAATGGTTGTGGTTTGGGACAAGTCTTTAATGGCTTTGACGAAGAACATTTAGTGAAAAAAATAATAAGTTTTACATGTATTCATGGGTGAACTTGGAAATCTATAAATGCTACAACCACATAGAGTTCACTCAATAAACATATGACATAGCATGCACATTCATGGGATATCTTATAATATCGATAATCTCAATTTTTTCTCCAATTTTTTTTTACAATCGATACTACTTCTCAAGACATTTTTCCAAATTAAATAAACCTCTATTTCCACAAAATATTTAAGTACCAATTGTTTTGATATTTTTTTCCCGTTATTATTTTTACCACTAATATGTTGGTCCCAATATTTGAGATATATGTAGGTGTGAATCAAGATTCAAGGCATACTTGTGCGAATCAAGCAAGCCTTGTGTCATTTCAACAAGGTTGAGGTATTTTGCATTCAAACAGAACTAAATGGTGAAGTGGATGTGTTCGAGAAATTCACCACATTGTTAAATTGTAGAGATCTTATGGAAAATGGTGAATTATTCCAAGCCACAATCCTCTAACGTTATTATTTTCTATCGGAATTGTTATAAATCAAATGCACCAATCAATAACCATTAATGCATGTCAAATCCAATGATAATCCCATAACCCCACACAAGACAAGCAAATGGTGGTGAGACAACAAGAAAGAGTGATCCCTTGCACTTATTTTCTCCTGATGGACTCACTTGTTGATTATAATTGTACAATCATGGGGAGAGTTAATCAATTTGGAATTATTCTTGAGGTAGTCCAACTAAATTCTATCTCTAGAGAGGTGGTTTGGTGGAGGGTGGGATTTATTTAGAAGGGTGAGGAAATTTCCACTTGCACATGGTCTAGGAAATGGTGTGCTCTAGATTTTAATCTTGATGTTCAACTATGGATAGGGGAAGTTGAAAAAATTTGGTCTCCTCATTGACATGTTGTTGGTAATGCAATTCAACTTTTCATTATGTTACTAGTTCTATTTTTTGTGGGTTTGTTCTCGAGTGAGGTGGCATTTTTAATAGTCTAGAGTAGAGGAATTTGATTTATTTTCTTTAACCAATCTCATGAATTAGGGAGAAAATTGTTAAGGCCCCTAATTTTAGAGATAATGGAGCCTATTTTGAGGGCCAATTGGGAAGAAATGGCATGTAACAACCTTCATGAACTTAAGAGGGTATTTCATAGACATGAGGACGTTACCGAGGATAACAATAGTGTAAGTCCAAGGTAATGATGGTATCTCATGGCATGTTAATGTCAATGAAAAAATGGAAAAACAACAATATGTTAACTTGGAGGGATTATTCAAGGTACTTTTACAATGAATTTTAATATGGTGTAAAAATATGAAACATAGGAAATTTTATTATCTTTCTGAATATACAACTTTTATTCATAGAAATTGTGAAAAGTTATGCAAAAATTTGTTTTTTCTAACAATGGTATGTTATTTTTCCAGCAAAAGATAAGGTATATGTCTCAGTTCGTGCAAGCGTTGGGTACCTTAATGATATAATTTCATTCCAAAAACTTGTATAATTGTATATAATGCATTGTTTTAGTAGAGTGTATTTTTTGTAAATTTATGATATTAATTTTATATTTTTTTTAAATTATGAAAGTCAATATATCCTTGAAATTACAACACCTTCCATTCATGCAGGCTACGAGGGTCTTAACATGATCAAAATAATTTTTGTTTCTTTTAGATCGTAGATATCCATTTATTCTCGTGTAGCGTAAAACACATTTTAGATATCCATTTATTCTAGTGCGACGTATAACACATTTTAGAAATGGTTAAGCTGACAAACCTTTATATAACATAAATAAAAGAGGTGTGTATTCTAGGATTTTGATACACGTGAAGAGAAAAATAGATAAAAAATAGTAAACAACAAATTACAATGGGGTAAGTCCCAAATAAGGGCTCTGGAAGGGGGTTGAGACCACACAAAAAAAAAAATGTTGAAAAATGATAGGTATTACTGCTATCAGAATGGAAAGAGGAGTCCAATGGGATAGGTCTCAAATAAGGGTGCTGGAAAGTAAGAAATATGTTTTAATTTTGAAACTTGAATGCAAACGACAAGGTTTCACTACAATATATCTTGTCTATTCCTTTTCTACTTTTTAACCATCCCAAGGGTTAGGGTTTCCAGGGTTTTCCCTATGCTATAGCTTTCTGATATACATGCAGGGTTGAACAATAGTACTCAGCCCAATATTTTAGTCCACCAAATAAAGAGGCTAGACAATACCCTTAGTCGTCTACCTCATTACCCAGGTACTAGAGAGTATATTCCCGAGTGTTATTCTTGGTGWCACTATAGCAGTCAAGAGGCTGATCGRTTTATCTACARAGGGATTYRGGATATGTARTACAATCCCTATATAGGTGTTGTCTAATGCGCTACCACTCGATTGGGTACCAACAAGGGTTACAAGGGCGGCCAACAATGTGCACATAAGTACCACTTGTATTTCATGCGTGTATGTTTCCTCGACCATGGATTTGWGCACTGAATSAMTGATYACTATAGATTTAAGATGTCAAAATACATMTCTACCATGAAAACAATTTAAACATAGTTTKTGCCAAGGAAAGTGCTTTGATAACACTTGTTAGGTACTAGATCTATTATAATAACAGAAAAAAAAAAAAAATGCATAGAATAACAATGAAACAAAACAATAGATGAAACCACAACACCAAAATAATACCTTTATTGATAGGAATCAATGTTCGCTTGCCTCTTCGAGGGGCAAACCTCCAACAAAATGATTCTCTATTACAATAATTATTAAGAAAAAACCTTTCATGCCCTCGAATCCTATTTATACCAAATATATCTACCACAAGAACAATCCAGAGGAAGATCTTCTAGAAGTGAAAGATTCTATTAGGTCTTCTTACATTTGACTTATTCTTACTTATTACTAGGCCTTATTAATATTGGTCTTTATTCCATGGAAAATATATCATTCTACCTACATGATGGGTTAGGTAGGTTAGGTCCCTAACACACTTATTCTCTATATCAACCCTCTTTGACTAAGGATATAAATAAGAAGATTATGTCTTGTGGCCCTCAAGTTGCAGATATGGAGTGTCGATAAACTACATGACCATTAGTACCCTTTTTTTTCACATTTGGAGACCCCTCTCACCACCACAGGTGGTCATAGATTTCCAGATGGCCTCCACGACATCAGATGGCTTCCAGAAGGAAGTGGGCCTTCATCCATGAGGTACAATTCAATATTATGGTGAACATCATTTAAATATTTAATCCAGCTGAATATGTTGTATCTTAGATCTCTCTAGATTTCATGATATATGCTTGGACATTATGCCTTTTTCCTTGCTTCACCTTGGTGGTTGACATCGTTCCCTAGTAAGTGGTCTTCCTTGGGGATGGTTTTTGTACTAGGAACTCCCTTAAAGTGTCATTGTGCCATTCCCGACGATAATTACCACTTTCCATCATTATTTCCCTCCATTTCCTTATCTCTTGTGATTTTAGGGTGTATTGACCCAAGAAGGGGTTGTCCCTAATTCTATGGGAAGAAGGGGATGTTGGCCCATAGGAATTGATGTTGGGTAAAAGATAAAATCATTTTATGAAACTTCCATATGCTTCTCCTAGGGGTCACCCAATAAAGCAGTGAAACACTTATCTTTTAGCAAAGGCGACGCACAATATAATAAATAATTCTTAAAAGGCTAGTTGAAGGATAGGAGGTCTCATCAGGAGCTGACCTATCACATCCATGCATATCTAGTGGTATGAAATTGCCATCATATGGTCACCAAACCAAGGTAATGTCTCGCAATTGCATGTCTTAGAGAAAGGGGGTCTCATCACGAGCCAACCTTATAATTTCCACTAGGTGTTTGTGGGTGACATTGTAATTATATGGTCACCATGTCAGGGCAGTGACCTTCAACCTCTCCTTAAAATTATAATAGAATAAAAGAATGGAAATTAATGGGCTTGGAAAAAATTCATTACAGATGAAGGTACCACACACCCTCCACAGAGGAACCCATGACTGAGACACTATGACCTCTTGTATGTCATGATCCCTATTCCCATTGAGTCTTGACCCCAACAACTTCATCCAGTTCACATCGATTGGAGAGGGATATATTGGAAACTCTCCAGAAGATGCATGTATGTAGAAACATTTAGATCTAATGACCCAAATACTTCATCAAAATAAACATGGAGATCGCATCCCCGAGGGTGCCAAAAATAAAAATCCATAAGATCAAAATCCCAAGAAAGGAAATTCTAGCCATTCTTTGATTTCCATCAACTCCTCTCCCAATGCTTGGATCATAGATTCAAGAGAATCACACAACATGGATGCCACAAAATATTTATATTCTTCATTGGATGTATGAAAAGGTCCTCCTATTCTGATGGGGAACAACTCTCTAGTCGAGGTCACTAGCAAAGGAAGGATTGAACTCACAAATGAAAGCTTTGAGAATGTGTTGCATGTTCCCAAACTTTCTATCAATCTTCTCTCTATGTTTCAAATGAAAAATTCTGGCATTAGAAAGAGAGTCATATCCACACCTAATGCAATGGATATATATGACATGCAAACCAATTACAGGGTTGCTATCAGTGAGGTAAATCATCAATCTATACTTTACACATTTTCTGAATTTATTGAACCATATTATGCATTATTTCTTACCTAAGCTGATGAAAGAAGTAGAATATGGAACAAAAGGTTCGGGCATTTAAATTATGGATACATGCGACATATTAGCAAGTAGGGAATGTTTGATGGTATATCCAACATCCACTTCTCCAAAGGAATTTGTGAGGGACGTTTTCTTGGAAAAAACCATCAAGAGAAATTTGAAAAAGGAAAGACACATAAGGCCTCCTCTCCTTTAGATCTGATCCATATTAACCTCATGGGCCCTTTTCTGCATCCATCAATGAGTAAATCAAGGTAAGTGCTCATTTTTTTTTTATGATTTATCATTCTTCACATGGATTTTCTTTCTCGGGAAAAGATCAGAGGTTTTTCAACACCTCAAATATTTCAAAGCTCTTGTTGAGACACAATGGGGAAAGAAAACAAAAATCCTTCGAACTGATAATGGGGGAGAGTATTTCAACCATGAGATAAAGAATCGTTGTCATGAGGCAGGGATTCAATTGCAACACACGATTCCTTAGACTCCACAACAAAAGGGAGTTGTTGAGCAGAAAAATAGATCTTTAAAAGAGATGGTATCTTACACGCTACATGCAAAGTCACTTCCACAGATATTATGGGTCAAAGCACTTAATTTTGCAACCTACATCCAAAAAATATCTCCCCATATATCTATCAAGGATAATATGCCCTACGAGGCTTGGAGTGTCCTCAAACTGGAAGTGACCCACTCTCATATTTTTTATTCACTTTCATGTGCCCAGATTCCCTCCGAAAAGAGGAAGGCACTTGATCCACAGAGCACATAGTGTATATTTGTTGGATACCCCGACGACGTGAAGGGATACATACTTATTGATATTTCCTTGGACTGACTCATCATTGAGGGAAGTGTCCAAGTCGATGAAAGTGTCTCGCATGTACATCAACAGCCGCATGCAGACGCATTTATTCTTCCACCTGTCAGAGATGATGAGCATGCACATGCTGACTCTTCTTTAGATGAGATTTCTGATTCAAAGGATTCATATGATATAGATACAGATTCAATATAGTCATATGTAGATTCATTTCATGTAGATGTAGATGGAGAGCCATATTCAAGGCCCAAGAAGGCTCAAACTACTCTTCAAGATACAAGAGATCTTGTTAGGGATCCAACTTATACTAGTTGGACTCGATCTGAATTCTAGGAGCCTCCTCTTGCACTCATTTCCACTGAACTATTTCCACCTAGGAATCTTTTCTTGGTTCAGTCTTCAAATCCATACTCATATGGTGAGGCTACTGGAAATCCCATTTGGGAATCTTCCATGCAGGAGGATTACACCTCCCTCCTTGAGAACCAGACTTGAGATTTGGTTCCCCTTCCTTCTAGAGGGAAAGTTTTCAAGTGAAGATGGGTCTACAGGACCAAGAGTGTAGTATATGGACAAATTAGTAGATAAAAAGATAGGATAGCTTCGAAAGGCTTTTAGCAAGTGAATGGAATTGACTATGATGAGACCTTCACTCTAGTATCGAATATGGATTCCATAAGTTTGACACTTTCCATTGCAACATCCAAGGGATGGGAAGCCCATCAGATGGATGTGAAAAATGCATTTCTTCATGCAGATCTCTCTGAGGAGATATATATGGAGGATACCTAGGTATTTATGAAGGATTCCTCTTTGGTATGTCGACTGAAGAACTCTCTTTATGCCCTCAAGTAGGCTCCAATGGAATGGTATGCCAAGATGGACTCCTACCTACTGTCACAAAATTTTGTACATTGTAATTCAGACCTAAATGTTTACATGCATAGGAAAACTAAATCACTTCTACTCCTGGTTCTATATGTTGGTGACTTGTTGATCATTGGTTGCTTGACATAGGCGATTGTTGCAGTCACGATGATTCTACATGATAGGTTATCTATGACGGACATGGGTCTGCTACATTTCTTCCTTGGACTTGAGATCAACCAGGATGCATCAGGAATGAAACTGTCTCAGGCCAAGTATGCAGGAGATCTCCTTGAGAGATTTCACATGATAGACTGCAAGTCTACCTTGAATCCTTTCCTATAAGGAGTCATACTTGAGGATGGTGGATACACTCCTATGGTTGATAGTACATTGTACATAAAGCTATTGCAGAGCTTTTTGTATCACACACACGCCAGACCAAACATCTCCTATGCATTTGGTGTAATCTCCAGGTTCATGCAAGAGT
>ML777129.1:0-18903 GCA_009831015.1 Picea engelmannii | reverse complement strand
ATGTTGAAACAAATGCAGAGACAGAAGTAATAACACCAAGTAGATAATCAAGAAATATGAGACATAAATCAATCCTTTATTTCATTCCAATTCATCAAAGAGTCATTCTCTTTACAAAATTTCGTGAAGAAGTTTTGGACCAAAGTCAGACATAGACGTCCTTGATGAAACATACAAAGGACCTTTGATAGAAAACCAAAAAACGAACTCTAAAAGCTGGATCAACTTGCAACATATTTCTTCCCACTTGACTTTGCACAATAGCCTTTGTCAATCATGAAAACTAATTCACAAACAGACAAGTCTACATAGACTATCAAAGATAGATCAACACCTCTGAAAAACCAGTGTTTGAATGATGTAATTCAGCCCTAAATCTTGTTGTCTACAATAAGACCCTTCTATCATAAAAAAGAATTAGTCTTGTGATAAATTAAGGAATGAATGAAAACTAAACTATCTCAACACAAACATAAAGAGAAAACCTTAGTATGATTCTCCTTCTATTCTCCTCTTGTTCCTCCCTTTCCTTTTGCCTTTAAGCAAATTAGAATTAGTTGAAGTAGTTGAACTACTTCATTAGTTAAGTTAACTAAAAACTCAACCAACTTTTTAGTAAGGGGGAAAATTAATAAATCATAATAAGGGTTTTAAATAAATAATAACTAGTAGGTGGGACCCCTTGCAACTCCCCTTTATCTCTTAACAATCATAACATAACTAGTCAATTAAACAAAAACATCCCTCCTTGTGACTCCCATCATCACATTCATGTTTGACGATTTATCTCATTGACATTTGAAATTATTTTCAAAAATATATTACTCATATATCCAAAAAAACATGATGTCCAAAACCTTTTGAAGTCAACTGTCATCAACAATAAATAAAATAAAATTTTAAATCCATATTTTCCACTCTGAGATGCAATCTTTCCCTTGTTGTTGTTGTCGCCTTTTAATATCTTTGAAATTGCCTTTGTTGTTTTGAGCCTTTAGGCCTAATCTCATTGATCACATGAGAAAAATCATCCCTCAAATGCATCTCGGAGGCAACAGATTTATCAAAGCCATTGGAGGGTGAGGAAGGGGAAACAATGGCTTTTCCTTTGTCAAGGCATGGTGGGCCTCATTTTTCAACCCTTTTCTAGCATGGGAGGAATGAATTTGTGAGTGGATGGGGCAGCTTGGACAATCTTATTGATAGGAGGGGGAGCAGGTAAAGACAAATTGGGCTAGCCACGATGTTGGGAGACTACTGAGTGGACAATATCTTCCCATCCGTCGTTTTCGGGAACCTCAGGTTGCAATGGGACATGAGGGTGCACAGGAATACCAGGGGCTTGTAGTGCTTGGAAGGGAGGCCTTTCAGGCCTAGGTTGGACCACTCTTTGCCCAATCCAATTGAAAAACCCAGCCTGAAATAGCTGGCCTAACTCTTGTGAGTCAACATCAAAGTGAATGGAGAATCTAGGCCTTCTAGGGCCCTTGTTCCAATTACCTCTTCCTCGGTTACCTATGCCATGGCTATCTCAACTGAAAAATATCATTCCTACAAGCATGATTTATTAGCAAATAGTTCCTTTAACAACCATACATGACAACTCCTTAAAAATATTAAATACATTTTGGTTCAACAACATATCAGACTCATGCAATCCAATCCATGCAAATTTTGAACCGTTGTCAATCAGTAGGGGGTGAACAAAAGGTTGTAGGATATGCGAGGGGTTTGTATTGAGCAGAAAATGTTAAAATGTGGGGGAAAGAATCATGGTTACTGCTCACAAACAACATACAATAAACTGTAATGTAAACCAAGGAACATGTCACTGTAATCCATCCAAGAAACTGCAATTCCAAACTGTTACAATACAAAATTCTCTTAAATGTAATTAAATTTTAGGAACAAGAAGTGAAAAATGGATATGGGAAGGCGAGGGGATCGTAATTAGTGAAAAGTGAAATAATGGTAGGGAAAGAGAGTATATATTGTTCATAAAATTAATTAAGTAATTAGTAAGACCATTCTATATCAAACACAAAAAATCCACCATCAACCAAATAATTATTGTGATTAATTAAACAACTACTGTGTATAAATCAATCAATTATGTGTATTAACTTGCTCACTATTTGCAATTAAACATTTAACACAATGTCATCAAAACAAGACAATATGAATTCCACAACAACCTGTAGAAGAGTTATGTTTCTTCTCATTTGTCCACTTAATGTTTTAAAACAATTTCCAAATGAACACACAGTCACTTATTTCCACTTTGTTCAGCACTAAAACATCAACCATTGTCCATGAATTATTTCCTTAATCAAACATAGGCACAAAAAGCATGCCCGATTTCATCCCTTAATTCCATTTAACAATTAAACTATAATGACACCATACTATCACAGAACCCATGCCTATATCTTCTACAATGCATGGTATTCATCAAACATACACAGTGGACAGTCAAACACTATCATCGATATTTCAAATTGCAATAATCTTGAGTTTCCATTTAAACACATAGTAACATCAATCACCATTTCAAATCATACGGTGTTGTAGGATACATAAACCATTCAACAAAATGCTAGATCATTTATGTTACTGTACATGTCTAATTACTCTGAATCTGAACATCAAATGATGTTGAGCTATCAATCCAATACAAGGAGGAAACAACAATATGCCCAATCCCATTTCTCAAATCAATCAAATTGCAAAAAAACCATATTGTTTAAAAACCCGTGCCCATCTTTGATGGTGCAATCAAACAATATCCATAACATATAAAGTGGATAGCCACAAAAAAACTATCACGATTGCAATAATCCCATTTGGAAATTAAAACACACAATAACAACAACTCTTATTTCAACCTATATCATGTTGTAGGAAACACACAACCCAACGTATAATCAAAGAGGAATATTCTCGATCAACCATAAAAAAATGCTGAGTCAAGAATCCAACTGTTACAACACAAGAGGCAGTGACTGCGTTCCCACTTCATTACTCGAATCAACTAATTAACCATGTTGAACTATCGAATCAATTTCCATAATAAAGGTTACAATGATTATAAATCAATCACAAAAATAATTGTCAACACTATTAATCAAGGACAACCAATATTTAACGACTATCGACGACAATCTACCAAATCATAACATTCGGCCATGTTCCCAACCAAAACAACTAGTTCATTTATCAATATCAATCTTAAAATAATCAAGGTAGGCTCTCAATAAACAACACCGGAAGGCTGGAAATGACCACCAATAGTAGGTGAGAAACATTTAGGACAACATGGTGGACACACATGCCATATCACCCATAGCTTTGCAAGACAAGGAGAGAGTTCAACAGACAAGAGAGATTATGAACAAAGGAGCAAAGGTCCATCATAGGCCAATAAATAACACCCGGAACATGCAAGGAATAACCCTCATGGTTTTCCCTAATCAACCTAGGTAATGTTGATATAAAATAGAGCCATGAAATAACAATCAACCTCAAAGAAATCCCCTTGGCATCATAGCCATAATAAACAAATACGCAGACACCAATAGTATAAATGATCCCATACCTAGGTGAAACGATACACAATGACACCAGGATGTTTGAGATCAAACCCAACAACCCATGAAAACAACATGACCGAGTGAGGTGACAAGAACTTGTGCAAAGACAGTCGGTCAATTCTGGACCGAATGAACCCTCCAAAAAAAAAACTCACAAGGACAACAAAGAGCCTTCATGGCTTCTTCCACTCAAAATAATTAATGAAACTGTGACTTCAACCATCGTTTTCCATTTGCAACGAAAATCACACAACAACCATTCCAGATTAAAATCACAATTTTACATAGTTTCCAGTCTCAAGAAAAGCATAGACCCATACATCACCGAGCCAATATCTATTTCATAACCAGAGAGGTTTCATGGATGGAGAAAAAGACAGACCTGTAACCAATAAAACCTTAAAAATGCGATCTTGGCCAAGCAGTTCTTCCTCTGCTTGAAAATCAGAGCTTAACCACAACAAAACACAATTGAACAATAGCCAAGATAGGGTGATAGCTAGTTGAAGGGGTATGGAGTGACATGCAGTAAAAGCACATTGCTTCCATCCTCTATCCATTTAATTACTTAGTACACGTCAACCAACCCTTCATTAATGCATCCAGTTAATCCATGCATGCAAACCAACATCCCCTTACTTGCCAAATGCGCCACCCTAAGTCATATTAACAATTTCCAACCACACCATAATGAAGATAACTCAATAAATTGTATAGCCACTAACCCCATTAGCTAGGACCAACAACAATCCCTTAATTTCAATGCATGTAGTATAGCATAGTAGCATAGTTTAATTTGTTGCTTATATTTTTTTCATATTTCTTTTATCCTTTTCCATTACTAACACATGTTTTTTGTAGGTGTAATATATAATAGATCATGGCGCAATAGAAATAAAATTTCACATAAGCCCTTGTGACATGGAAATGATAATTTTAGAGAAAATAAACTCACACATAGCATGAATTTCCTGATGGCGCGACGCTCTCCTACATACCCCGTAGGGTCTCTGCACCTGACCTCCCGGTCTTAAGGATCGTTCAATTTCCTCTACTGAGCCAAAAAGCTCTTTGGACTCCCAATGGAATCCCTATGAAAACCCTGATCCACAGGTACTTTCTTTACCCACACGGCCTTCAGCACATGACTGCACTCTTTCCCTGATCTTAATTTCAGGTTTCAGGGTTTTTCGTTCCCCGATGTCAAGAGTTCTTTACCTCTTGAGTCCCCGATCACCGATGAGCTCTCTGCCCAGCCTTAGCCCCTCCTGGCTATGCCCTAGTCCTCATGAATACTTTCCATAAGATCACAGCCTTATATCCTCCTATCGGGGTTTTGGACTTAAAAATCCCGATGAGCTCTCTTTCCCGCTAGCCCTCTCGGCTAAGCTCGTGGTCCACGTGACCTCTATCTCACAAGACCGCAACCTTGTCTCCCATCGGGGTTTTGAGCATTGCAATGTATAAATGCAAAAATAATTTGTCCTCGGAATCCCTGATATCCTGATATGACGTCAGCTTCCGCTAGTCCTCTAGGCTAGACCTTTTGGGTCCATACGACCTCCCCCTATATGACCGCAGTCATACTCCTATCGAGGCTTCAGGGTTTCTAATGCCAAAATGCACTGGCCCACAGGATTCTCAATTCCTCGAATCCCGACTCCCCACTATGCTGACGGCTGGCCCCTTAAACGACACTTTCCACTTCTCTGATATGCTGACAGATGGTTCCCACAATGGCGATTTCCCCTTGTCGGGGTTTTGGGATTTCCAATACCGAAACTCACATGTCCCATGGACTCGCGATCCTCCGATTCCCGATATGCTTTGGCCTTAGCCCTTATTGGCTATGCTCTAGTCCATGCGACCACCTTTCATATGACCACAGTCATATACTCCTGTCGGGGTTTCGAGATTTCCAATGCCGAAACGAGTATGTCCACGGGACTCGCGAAATGTCGATCCCCAATTTTTCGATGGAAAACCTCCTGTCGGGCCTTCCCCTGATGGCTCTGATTTCTGCCACGCATCCTCTCCAAATGGATGGTTCAGATCTTCTCTCAGGATTTCGATACTTTTGAGGTCTCGACCTTTTCGACTTCAGGAACTCCGATTTCCCAATAGCCAATATACCGACTCTCTGTAGATTTCTGACACCTGTCTCCCCAAACAGAGGGCTCAGATTTGTGTCAGGGTTTTAAACATGGACTTCCTTGATCTCTTGTCCACGGGAATGCCGATATCCCGACTCTCGATGCTTCTATCTCTGCCATGTGTCTCCACCAACGGACGGTCCATATCGCTACAGTGTTTCGAGACTTGAAGTGTCTCGATTTTCTCCACTTCGAGAATCTTGATTTCTCGATGACTGCTATCCCGATGACTATGCCTCTCGTCGGGACTTCTCCTCTGTTGTTCATGAAGGCTTATCCTCCTCGTAATTCTCTACAGATCCGACGGTTGTCGGGTCTCCGAATCAAGATCCAATGGTCCAGATCCGTTCTTCCTGTGCGCTTACTCCAGAGGCTAAACTTATTGCACCTTCACCCGATCCAACGACTGACGGGTTCTTCACTCTAGATCTGACGGCTGTCGTTTCTCCTCCCGAGCCTCTGCGCACTTTCTTCCTACAATTGGAATAATTTCCAGTTCTCAAAGGTCTCAACCTTTGTCTTCCTTCTCCTCTACGAACTCCTCACTCTGAGTTCTCAACTGTGCGTGTAAAAACACCGTTCCTCCTGAGCTTTTACTCCCAAATCCTCAAAGGATTCTTTGACTACTGCACTCCTTGCAGAGTGCTCACACGCACATGCAGGTGCTATCTCTCTTTAGCTTTTCCTGTAGCTTCAACCTCCACAGAAACTCGACCTTTTTCCTTTCTCCCACAGATGGAGAATGTTTGGATTCCCTCCTGGCTCCTTTTTATCCAACAACCTCTTGTTGAGCTTTCAGGGTGTTCAGTAACCAAGTGAAGATCCCTAAGTGGATTCTTCCTTCAAATCACAGAACTCAAGAGAGTTCTCTTCTCTTCTGTGCCTGTCTATACACTGTCTCACTGCCCACCTGGCAGAGTGTCCTCTTCCAGAACTTCAAGCAGTAAAGTCTCCTTCTTGTGCACCTATGCACCCGCTCAATGTTCACCTAGTAGAGCTCTCAGAATCCTCGGCGATTCTGGTTCTTCTCCGAACTCACAGCAGAGTCCTTCTTCTGTGCACCCCTTGCACCTACTCAATGCCCACCTGGCAGAGCTTCACATAATCCTTAGTGATTCTGGCTTCTGTCTGAACTCACAATAGAGTTCCTCCCACTGCTCCTTGTGCCTGTGCTCAATGCCCACTTGTCAGAGCCTTTACAGAATCCACAACAGAATTCCATCTGCAACTGTGTCTCTCATACACAACCTTTCCGCAAAGGTGTTCAACAACCTTGAGGTCTTACTCTTAGTTGTTGACTTCAGTTCTTGTGCCGCAACACGTCTTTCTCTGAACCCGCAGAATTCAGAAGTGCATCCTCTGTGCATGGCTATCAGAACCCGCAGCGTTCTGCCACACCCTCCTGGTGTGAAGCCTCAAAGACCTTCACCTAAAATCAAGCACACTCCTGCAAATGCACAACTACATTATACATCTACAGCATAAAACAACACTCACAGACATTCACATAACACAGAATAATGCAGGAAAAACTGCTCTTTGTATTAAATATGGCAAATGTCTGTATTTACAATGTGTTCCTGAGCACGACCTGTAACAAGGTCTCGGCTCTTCCCTCTTATTCTCTCTATATGTAGAACTATACTCATCTCAACTTCCACTGCTAGAAAATGAGATATGAAAATATCTTTTACCTGAGGGGGCTCTTCGAGCTCTTCCCTCCAACCTACCTACCCTATTCAATTATATTGAATGGGTTGTCTAGTCCAGCATTTGGATCTAGATCTCAGCCATACAAACATTAATGGCCGATATTATCTACATCCTACACAAAGGCATGACTTCCCAGCTGAACAGCTTAAACATTTAAATTACATTCAATTCAGAATTAAAAGATGAGGGTTGAGCCTCTCTTCATCTTGAATGCACGCGCTTGACGTGGCTGGCTGGCTGGCTGGATGACGTGGAGAGATGCTCCTGCATCAAACTCCTCAGCTGCAAAATCATTAGCTCCTTCTCATGAGCTTCCCCTCTTAGCTGTTGGAAATCCTCCTGGATCCCAAACAAATATATGGAGCTTCCCATCTGCTCCATTATGTTGTTGCTTCTGCGTTGTTGTTGTTGCTGCTGCTTCGTTCTTCCTGTTCAGCCTCTCCTTGCTGACAATATCTGCTGATCGGATCATTAGCTCCATGATCTCTTCAATCACTTCATCCAGCTGCTCCCATGGTTGGCTCTGCTCATGCAGTCTCCTCAGCTGCAAATTTTTTTGGCACCTGAGCAGATCATCATGATCCCCCATGCTTTCTTCCTCAGCTTGCAACCTCACCTGTTGGATGTGCACGCTCTGCACTTTCACCCTTCTCTCCAAGGTTTCAACCTATTACCACAGATCAGAAAAACAAATGCTTTCTTCCTCCTATCCTTCTTTTGCTGCAAACTCCCATGTTGCAGTCTCTTTAGTTTCTTGGCTAAAAATGTCGATCCATTCCTCAGAATGCTCGTCTTCTCCTTCTGCATTTTTTGTTGTCATCTCCAATGCTACAACTCTTTCATCTTCTTGGCTGAAAGTAATGAGCCATTCCTCAGAATGCTCATCTTCTTCTTCTGCTTGGGCAGCTTCCAAAGTCTGCTCCAATTCTTCTTCTTCCCTGACAGTCACAACTCACTGTTTTGCTGTTGTTGCTACATCTGTAACAAAGACTTCTGCCTCCTCCTGGGAAATGGTAGGAATACTCCAATTCCCCCAATCATCAGAAGTTATCTCATATCTTCCTCCTCTTTCAGCTGCACATGTTGATCCAAACTCATTTCTGAGCTCACCTTCTCTATCAGCTCCTCAGGCTGATCAAAAATCACCTCTGAGTTTATGAGACTCTTAGACAGTCTCATCTAATCGATCAGCTCCTCGGGCTGATCAAAATTCACCTACTCATCCCTGCCCACCTGGAAATATGGGACGTCTCTGCTGCCCTCCTGGCAGACCATGGAATCAACTAATTCCATCTCTGTTTCCTTTCCCACCTGGAAAACTGGAAACCTTCTGCTGCCCTCTTGGCAGTCTTCGAGATCCCGCAGTGACCTCATACCATTGCCCAGCTGGCAATGTGAAATTCCTTGGCTTTCCTTATGACAGTCTCTGAGATCCCGCAATGATCTCACCTCATTGCCCACCTAGCAATCTGGAATTTCTTCTCTGCCCTCCTGACAATGCTTGATATTCTCAACTGATCCCCTTTCATCCTCTTCACCGAGAAATTTTCCAGTCTCTGGTTCATATACTTGAACCATCTTCTTATCCTTCCGCATCTGTATTTCGACCTTGTCTATTTCTTTCATTATATCAGCGAGCTCTCTATCCATATATTTTTTTCTCCATAGCTCTGAGTTTTTCCTTCCAGCAGATCTATGGCCTTCAGTAGCCATGTTGTTGTCTCTGTCTGCTCTCCTAGCAAACCTGCTGCTGTCACTCTGCGCTAAGATTTCTACCAGCTTCATCCTGCAGTCTTGCCGACTGTCTACTTGATTGTTGCCTACCTGCAAACAAATCCTTACAGAGTCTCCAACTTTCTGTCTTCTTTATCTTCTCTCCTCTGTTCGCAATATACAAACAGAATCCCACTCTGGTACCACTTGATGTGTATCAGAGTGCTCTTTATCTCTTGCCTCTCTTGCCTGAAATATACAGACAAGAACAAAGCTTTGATACCACTTGATGTGTATCAGAGTTCTCTTTATCTCTTGCCTCTCTTTCCTGAAATATACAGACAATATCAAAGCTATGATACCACTTGATGGCGCGACGCTCTCCTACATACCCCGCAGGGTCTCTGCACCTGACCTCCCAGTCTTAAGGATCATTCAATTTTCTCTACTGAGCCGAAGTGACTCTTTGGAATCCCAATGGAAACCCTGTGAAAACCCTGATCCACATGTCCTTTCTTCACCAGCATGGCCTTCTGCACATGACCGCACTCTTTCCCTAATCTTAATTTCAGGTTTCGGGGTTTCATGTTCCCCGACGTCAAGAGTTCTTTACCTCTTGAGTCCTCAATCACCGATGAGATCTCTTCCCAGCCTTAGCCCCTCCTGGCTATGCCCTGGTCCTTGTGACCACTTTCCATAAGACCGCAACCTTATATCCTCCTATCGGGGTTTTGGACTTAAAAATCCCTATGAGCTCTCTTTCCCGCTAGCCCTCCAAGCTAAGCTCGTGGTCCATGTGACCTCTATCTCACAAGACCACAACCATGTCTCCCATCGGGGTTTTGAGCATTGCAATGTTGAAATGCATAAACAATTTGTCCTTGGAATTCTCGATATCCCGATGTGATGTCATCTTCCGCTAGTCCTCTGGGCTAGACCTTTTGGGTCCATATGACCTCCCCCTATATGACTGCAGTCATACTCCTATCGGGGCTTCGGGGTTTCTAATGAAAAAATGCATTGGCCCATGGGATTCCTTATTCCGCGAATCCCGACTCCCCACTACGCTGACAACTAGCCACTTAAATGACACTTTCCACTTCTCTGATATGCTGACAGTTGGCTCCCACAATGGCGCTTTCCCCTTGTCGGGGTTTCGGGATTTCCAATACCAAAACTCACACGTCCCCTGGACTCGCGATCCTCCGATTCCTGATACACTTTGGCCTTATCCCTTTGTGGCTATGCTCTGGTCCATGTGACCACCTTTCATATGACCGCAGTCATATATTCTTGTCAGGGTTTCGGGATTTCCAATGTCGAAATATGTATGTCCATGGGACTCGCGAAATGTCGATCCCCAATTTGCTGATGGACGAACTCCTGTCGGGCCTTCCCATGATGGCTCTGATTTCTACCACACATCCTCTCCAAATGGACAGTTCAGATCTCCACTCGGGATTTCGAGACTTTTGAGGTCCCGACCTTTTCGACTTCAGGAACTCTGATTTCCCAATAGCCAATATACCGACTCTCTGCGGATTTCTGACACCTGTCTCCCCAAACAGACGGCTCAGATTTGTGTCGGGGTTTTCAACATGGACTTCCACGATCTCTTGTCCATGGGAATGCCGATATCCTGACTCCCGATGCTTCAATCTCCGCCATGTGTCTCCACCAACGGACGGTCCAGATCGCTCTGGTGTTTCAAGACTTGAAGTGTCTCGATTTTCTCCACTTTGAGAATCCTGATTTCCCAATGAATGCTATCTCAATGACTACGCCTCTCGTCGGGACTTCACCTCTGTTGTTCACGAAGGCTTATCCCCCTCACAATTCTCTGCAGATCTGATGGTTGTCGAGTCTCTGAATCAAGATCCAACAGTCCAGATCCATTCTTCCTGTGCGCTTACTCCAGAGGCTAAACTCTGTGCACCTTCACCCGATCCAACGGTTGACGGGTTCTTCACTCTAGATCTGACAGCTGTCATTTCTCCCCCCGATATTCTGCACGCTTTCTTCCTACACTTGGAATAATTTCCAGTTCTCAAAGGTCTCAACCTTTGTCTTCCTTCTCCTCTGCGAACTCCTCAATCTGAGTTCTCAACTGTGCATGTAAAAACGCTGTTCCTCCTGAGCTTTTACTCCCTAATCCTCAAAGGATTATTTTACTACTGCACTCCTTGCAGAGTCCTCACATGCACACACAGGTGCTATCTCTCTTGAGATTTTCCTGTAGCTTCAACCTCCACAGAAACTCATCCTTGTTCCTTTCTCCCACAGATGGAGAATGTTTGGATGCCCTCCTCGCTCCTTTTTCTCTAGCAACCTCTTGCTGAGATTTCAGGGTGTTCAATAACCCTGTGAAGATTCCTCATTGGATTCTTCCTTCAAATCACAGAACTCAAGAGAGTTCTCTTCTCTTCTATGCCTGTCTACACACTATCTCACTGCCCACCTAGCAGAGTGTCGTCTTCCAGAACTTCTAGCAGTTCTGTCTCCTTCTTGTGCACCTATGCACCCGCTCAATGCCCACCTGGTAGAGCTCTCAGAATCCTTAGCGATTATGGTTCTTCTCTGAACTCACAGCAGATTCCTTCTTCTGTGCACCCCTTGCACCTGCTCAATGCCCACCTGACAGAGCTTCAGAGAATCCCTAGTGATTTTGGCTTCTATCTGAACTCACAATAGAGTTCCTCCCACTGCTCCTTGTGCATGTGCTCAATGCCCATTTGGCAGAGCCTTTACAAAATCCATAGCATAATTATGTCTGCAACTGTGTCTCTCATACACAACCTTGCCTCCAAGGTTTTCAACAACCTTGAGGTCTTACTCTGAGTTGTTGACTTCAGTTCTTGTGCTGCAACACGTCTTTGTCTGAACCCACAAAATTCAGAAGTGCATCCTTTGTGCATGGCTATCAGAACCCGCAGCATTCTACCACACCCTCCTGGTGTGAAGCCTCAAAGACCTTCACCTGAAATCAAACACACTCTTGCAAATTCACAACTACAGTATACATCTACAGCATAAAAGAACACTCACAAGCATTCACATAACACAGAATAATGCATGAAAAATTGTTCTTTGTATTAAATATGGCAAATGCCTGTATTTACAATGTGTTCCTGAGCACGGCCTGTATCAAGGTCTCGGCTCTTCCCTCTTCTTCTCTCTATACATAGAACTCTACTCATCTCAACTTCCACTGCTACAAAATGAGATATGAAAATCTCTTTTACCCGAGGGGGCTCTTCGAGCTCTTCCCTCCAACCTACCTACCCTATTCAATTACATTGAATGGGCTGTCTAGTCCACCATCTGGATCTAGATCTCAGCCATACAAACATTAATGGTCGATCTTATCTACAGCCTGCACAAATGCACGGCTTCCCATCTCAATAGCTTAAACATTTAAATTACATTCAATTCAGAATTAAAAGATGAGGGCTACGCCTCTCTTCATCTTGAATGCACGCGCTTGACGTGGCTGGCTAGCTAATGTGGAGAGATGCTCCTGCATCATTTCCCATCACCCATTTGTTGAGAATAGAACCAACATTTGAACATCAATCATGCTCAAACCTGTAAGCAGTGTCGAACAACAACATAAATATCAAAATAAGAACGAGATCTGATCCTCCAATCTACAAGGGGGTCCCACCTACTAGTATTATAGATATATCATTAGCTTATAATAATAGGCTTTAGCAATACTTTGTGGGAAAAAACCTCATTGCGATTTTAATCATCAACAAACTGGTGACTCCAAAGGGAAATTTGTTTCCAACATATTAGAACTTGGAACTCATGGTTTCGCGGGCCAATAAAAGAAGGACAAGAAGATATAACTAGTAAGATTATGCAACAGGGGGAAGTGAGTGGATTTAATGGAAAAATGACCGGGAATTTGGGAATCACTCATGAAAAGTGTTAAGTATGAGGGGGTTTACCACTGTGTGCATAATCGTTCAATCGAAATCGGCTCTTAACTTCAAGGAGAAAATTTATGGACTTTCTCTCTTAGATTCTCAAATGGATGAAGAAAAGGAAAGCAAAAGTGGGAGATAACAAAAAAAGAAAATTAGACAGCAGTGAAGCATATAGCAAATTCAAGTGCTTCCAGGGAAGCCTCATAACAACTGTCTAATCTTGATTTTTATTGACTAACAATATCTTGTACGAGTGTCATTGTGGAAGAATTGATCCGACATCTTATTCTTGATCAAAATCAATTAAAAGATGAAAAAGTAATAAAAATTATAACATAATTAAAATTGTGGAATTTTAAACAACAGAGATAAAATAACAAAAATGTAAAAGAAAAATGATTAAAATAAAAAATAAAAAATCAAACTATTGTAAAGACTTAATGAAAAATAGTGATAGAAAAGAAAGCATCCCTATACTACTAATATACATAAAATCCAAACAACGTTAGAACTTTTCACGTTGGTTCCACGTAATATTTCAAGTGAGAACCATTAGTGTTGTAGGTAAACAATCACTCCTCTAAATATTTTGGAATGTAAGAATTAGTACCCAAGACAAAAGTGATCTTGAAAGGGCCCAACCATAACACTTGAAAATCCGAGGTAATAATCGACCCTTTAACGCATACAATGAGATTGTCAAGGTAAATATGAATACTAATCAATTCATCAGTAGTTATTTTCATATGTTCTTTAAAAGCAGTACTTGCGTCAGGTAAGAAAAAAAGCATACGTTTATAAGTCATGGCACCCCAATTAGTGATAAGAGTGGTTTGATGAGACTCTTCCCTTTTTCTCTTGTTTTTATTGTAACCATAAAAAATGTCAAGTAAGGGCCTCATCTGTGACTTTACAACCTACTGCAGAGTCATTTCCATATTAGGGGGAGGGAAAGGTTTTTTCATACTAGCCTGATTGAATGTGCCAAAATTAATGCAGAAGCTAATATGATCAGTGGCCTTTGGAACATGTACAAATTTGAAAACCCATTCATAATACTTGACTCGAAAGATGATACCAACCTTCAAGATTTTTTCCAACCCCTTCCGAATAATTTCTTCTGGTGCAGGGTTAATAGGTATTTGTTTTTTCCTAACTGGTTTTATTTCTTCCTTGATGGGGATGGCATATTGTATAAGACCAGGATCAAAACCACGAAGACCCTCATAAGACCGAGAAAAAACATCTTGAATTTCACCAAGTAGCTTAGCAAACTTCATTTTCTCTTCATATGAACATTTGGCACCTATTTTAACATTCTTTGGATCCTCGAGTGTCGCAATGTTCAAGAAGATGGTTTCACACACTTTCCTTTTCATCTCCTCTTTCTTTTGTTTCTCTTTATTTCCTACATCACTCGATGAAAATGAACTCTCTAGAGGATTCAAGCCCTTAGGAATCTTGTTATCTTCTATTGATATAATTTCCTTTGGCTTAAAAGGTTCGTTTTGAATGAAAGCCCAAATTCTCTCATTGTTAGGGAAGACCTGCCAAGATTCTATATTTTCAGGGATATATGGACGATATAGAGATTGGAAAGTACAATCAGGTCTATGTGGAAAAAGTTGTCGAGTAGGAGAGGCTGCAAAAACAACTAACCGATCAGCCATTGAGTTTAATTCCCTCTTAACATGAGTGATGTTGAAATATAATAGGTTCGAGATAAGTGCCCAAATAATTTGTGTGCATCGTTTGATCAACTTGTTTCTAGGGAAGTATATCTTACGTACAAGGTTGACAACAAGCTCGGAGTCCCCAAAAACTGAAAGGTGACCATAGCCAAGATTATATGCATTTTCAATGCCTAGTAATAAATCTTTGAATTAAGTGACATTTTTTGTGAAAGAAAACTCCAACCTATGAGAAAAGTTATGGATTTTTCCTACAGAAGAAATCAAGACAATTCCAGCTCCATTTCCTTCATTTGGGCATGACCCATCAAAGTGCATGTGCCACATACCATCATCCAAATTGATTTGTTCAAAGGAAATGTTATCCTCCTCAGCAAAGATGGAATAAAATCTTAGGTCCTCTTCGATATAGTTTACATTAGGCTATGGGACAATCTCTATGTAAGGTGAAATCCTTCCCTCTCTAAGAACTATAATTTTTTTACCATTCTGGGGAACAAATAAATGTGTCTCGTTGAGTGAGAGGTATCCACCTATTAAATCTTTCCAATCTCTTCCCAAGATGATTGAGTAATTTCTTACTAGCATATCAATTACCTAAATAATAAGGGTTGTCCTTATTTCAGGGTGCACACATAAAACTAAGGTCACATATTTAATCTCACCTATGGTCGTTTGTTGTAGGATATTATATGAGACCATGCTTATGGAATTTTAATTTGTACAAGAAAATCCTAACTCTTCCATAATAATCTTCGCCATCACACTTGGGCCCGAACTACCATCAATAAGGCAACAATGGGTGATTTTATCCATAATGTTTACAGAAATATAAAAAGGGAGATTTTTTATAGGGTATCTAAAGTTATGTACACATGTTGGACACACCTACCACACTTAGATTGGGGGGGGTTGAATGAGTGTGGGGATCTTTTTCCCAAAACTTCCCTCTTACACAAAAACTCCTTAGTTAACATTCAAAATTTTCTCATTACTCATTGATGTCATTTATAATCAGTTAGATGTGAATACATATCAACAACATATCATCAACAAATCATCTCCAAAAGGAACACAAAGAACACAAGATGTATGTACAATGTTTAATTTTATTATGGACTTCAATCCGGGGGTTTGTCAGCAACAATTGAATAGAGTACAACTCTACAAGAGAACTAGCTCTATATGCAAGACTCAGCTTACATTCTCAGAACCAACTGAGATGAGGTAACAATCCTCAACAAATATCAATCTGTCAACATAAACAAGTGCATCAACCATGCACCAACCTGTGCAAAACAACCTGTAATCAACCTGTACCATAAACAAGTGCATCCAACCATGTACCAAGTATATACCAATCACGTGTCAAATAATCATCAATAATGACTCATCAATATGTACCAAAATCATCAATTGTACACCTCATGTATGTGCCAACTCATCAACTGCTTGTCTCAACCATGACTAGTTTTGGATTAGTCAACAACCACAACTTGAAATAATCATGACTTTGTACATGTAATGAATAAATATATGAAACTGATACACAATGTTCTTCAGTGTGGTTTATGCAATTCCTCCAGGTGGCACTACTTGGAACCTCTCATAAAAGGCGTTATAGAAAAAATGGCATAACTTGTTGAATTTTGGCTTACTCTAGAGACCGACCTTGTAGAGTGTGGCCCGCACAAAATATTCATTGAATTGATCTGAAACTATTACAAAACATACTACATACTTTACCCTAACCAACACATTTTGTCACACTGAATTGGGATCTGTTATGAAGATGTGATGATGTTTTTACCTGAAACACATGTTTTTGACTAGTTTCAGGACTAGCCACAAGCCCTATTTTCCACGGAGTGTAACTCCCAAAATACAAAACCCCAAAAGCTGAATTTTTTACCATAGATACTTGGGTATTTTTTCTCAATGGCATAGAAATTTCACAGTCTGAATAATTATATAAAACAATTTATAGATAAAATGGTGAGATGACCTGTAAATAACATACCTTAGAAAGCACCATCAAAAGAATTTATCCTTCCTTGCATTTCGGCCTTCTTTTCTTCACCTTTCCTCAGAATTTCAGCTTATATATCCTTGGTTACCTCAGACACATATATATATTCAATATTCTCAAGTGTGATTAAACTGGGAGAGACTTGCCCCTTATTTATACTCTCCAAGTAGCTTCCTTAAAAACATCTTCTAGGCCACTTGGCCCCACTTTCCTTATTTTAGGGTTAACCCACTTCTAATTTATCCATTAAATTTATTATTTAAATTATTTATTTATTTTATTTTATTTTATTTTTTTATTTTTTTATTTTTTTTTATGCTGGCGGAATCGGCAACTGGGCCGGTCTCGTACTCGCGTGACACGGGGTCGATTCCGACTGCTACCACTATAACCTCCAGGTGCCATACGTATGCCCCTTCCACAGGCACGGGTAAGTCGGGGGGATTTGAACTTGAAACCTCATCGTACATAACACGCTATATCACGACACTTGCCAATTGAGCTGCCCCCCGGGGGCTTTAAATAATTTATTTTGTATTCACTTTGAATTATAGTAAAATTATCACTTCACTTTATTATTTACCTTTTAAAATCCCTTAAACGAATTTGACTACTTTGACCTTTTGGGGCTTCTAGATGACATGTGAGGGTCCTCCAACTTCATAGGGCCATAACTCTCAAACCGTGAGGAGTTATCTGACGTTCCACATACCACCAGAAATGGTATGACATGTACTATTCATATATAATAGTATTGTCTGAAAATATATCATAACTCATACCGTTATCCATCAAACAAACATGGGTCCATTACCCAAACCTGGGGTCTCCAACTTCTTATGGACATAACTCTCTAACCATGAGGAGTTATGTGACGTTACACATACCACTGGAAATGGAATGAAAAGAACTATACATATAGGATAGTTTCACCAAAAATTTCCTTAATATTCATGTCGTTATTCCACATACAAGCATGGATCCTCCAACAATTCTTCTAGGATAACTCAATCCACAGAGCGTCTTCCTGTGAGGGATTTCACCATAAGGGGACCACTTTGGAGTTCATCCATTTGTGCACCTTATCAATCATGATAAGACAATAATGAGAGCATGCGTCCTCCAACAATTCTTCTAGGATAACTCAATCCGCAAAGTGTCTTCCCATGAGGTCTTTCACCATAAGGGCGCCACTTTAGAGTTCATCCATTTGTGCACCTTATCAATCATGATAAGACCATAATGAGTCATCTATACATTTTTCCAACAATTCATCATATACCAATTAAACCACATCGATCCATCTTCATCATGTATCAATAAAAACTCATTGATCCATCTTCATCATATCAATGACAACTCATTGATCCATCTTCATCTATGCATTCTCATCAAGGAAAATACATATTATATTACATCAATCATCAATCAATCAATCCTTTGACATCAATAAATCACTTTACATCAATACATCAAACCATTGGCATTAATGACAACATGATCCAACAATCTCCCCCTTTGGCATTGATGGCAATATCAACATTGATGTCAACACCAATTGCCAATTATTGATGTCAACATGTAGATAAGGCATGCTCTACATCAATAGTCATTGTGAATATTGCTTCCCATCAATAAACATCAATCACATCAATTTGATTAACTCTCCCCCTTTCACATCAATGGAAAAGGGTCATTCTCATCTTGGGGCTGCTCCCCTTGCTTGAACTCTCCTTGGGGTTGCTCCCCCTGTCTAAATTCCTTTGATCTTCCTCTAAATAATCTCTCCCCTTTTGAACAAGGGATATCACTCTGAAGTAATGTTGAAGATACATCGAACATACTCCCCCTGTGACCATTTCTTCCCCTGAAATTATGCTCATGTTCTCTTTCTTCAAGTATATGGTTCTTTTCTAGTTATGCATCTGATAAATATCTCCTCCTAGATTCATGGAAAGAAGAATGACTCCCCCTATGGGTATGTCTCCCCTATCTTTTCTGTAACATGAACATTGTGCTACCATATAACGATCCTTGGACCTATTTATTCATCAAACTCATGCCATACCAAGCATCATGAAG
>ML777128.1:2503217-2531766 GCA_009831015.1 Picea engelmannii | reverse complement strand
CCAATTCTAAAAGAAATAATGCCATCATGGTAGTAGTGGATCGACTCACAAAGTAGGCCTAATTTTTCTCCCTTTCTCATCCTTTTAAAGCAAGTACAATAACCACAACATTCATGGAAACATTTCAAAAACTACATGGAATCCCTAAGATCATTGTAAGTGACAAAGATCCAATTTTCACTAGAAAATTTTGGACTGAATTATTTTCTTGTTTGGGTATTCAATTGGCTCACAACTCCTCTTACCATCCTCAATCCCATGAGAAAACTAAGATTGTAAATACATGTTTAGAAAAGCATCTTCAATGATTTTGCATCTGATAAAAAAACACGATGGATCACGTGGTTGCCCTTAGAAGAATGGTGGTATAACACATCCTTCCATACTTCATAAAAAACTGTCCCCATTTATGTGATTTTATGGATATCATCTTCCATTAATCACATCACCCTTCAAAGGGAAAACAATGGAGGACCACATAGAGCACCAACAAGAGGTTCCCAAATTTTTGAAGGACAATTTGGTTACATAACAAAATAGGATGAAACAACAAGCAGATCAATATCACAACGAAAGGGAATTTGAAGTGAGGGATTGGGTATTTATGAGGCTACAACCATACAAACAAAGGTCCCTCAAACAACAAAAGAATGAAAATAAGTTAGAACCTAAATATTATAGTCTCTCTAAGGTGTTGCAGAGGATTAGAAGTAAGGATTACAAATTGGAATCTTACCTCCATTTTCACAAGTATATCCAATCTTCCATGTTTCTTGCTTAAAGAAGGTAATTAGTGATGAGATCCCAGCCCAAACTATTTTACTAGAGACCAACGAAGAAGGGAAAATCATACTAAAACCATAAACAATCCTTGAAACAAGGGTTAAGAAGTTGCGAAATCGAGTAATTATTGAGTTCCTCATTAAGTGGAAGAACCTACCAATAGAAAAGCGACATGAGAAGATGTGTTCTTCATGCAAAAACATCCTCAACTAATCAAATGTTGAGGGCAACACTTGTTTGAAGGGAAGGGGCATGTTAAGCCCCTAGACAAAGCTCCATGTTAAACATAAAGCCTTGTGTAAAGCCCTAGATATTGACTTGTATTTCTATTGTTATATTTGTAGAAAAATTAGCAACAAAAGCACTCTAACTCACTTAGGACTTTTGTTAAACACTTAGTAAACACAAATTTCTGTCTTAAATGAACTCTGATATGCAATAACCCACATTCAACTATATCATAAGCAGAAACACACATTACTAAGCAAATTGCAGTAGGAAATAATAATGAACAACAGTCACAAAACAAATGTGCACACTCAGATTTTGACAACGAGCTAGGGAAAACCCCAGTTTGGGGAAACCCGCCAAGAGAGATTTATTATCAGCTTCATGAAGTACAAAAGTTACAACATTAATGCATTTGGCAGCAAGAGAAACACTTACAAACACCCACAAATGTCCCAAAATATCTGTCTTGAAAATCATGCCCAAAAGTCCATATTGCATGTACAACCTTGCTGAGAATCAACACCTCAAAAACAGTGCCAAACTGATGTTGTACGGTCTGATCAGTCAGGATGTTCCGCAACAAGAAAAACCTACTTTTCTGCCTTGATTTCCCTGCCAAAAACAACCTCGAAAATCGTGCCCACTTCCCTGTTGTACAGACTGTACGGATCCGTACAGTATGACGTCTCACTCAGCAGTGAACTTCAACAACTTCACACATAAATTTCTCCTTGGGATTTGTGCCCAAGTTCTCTTGGAAATCGTGCCAAAAACTGTTGCATACACTTTCCTTCAACCCTCTTTGAAATCTCTCTTGACTTGTCTTGCACACTACCCTAGGCTTACTCTTATAAATGAAAATGGATTTTCCCCTTTCCCATCCCTAAATTCAATGGCCAAGATTTAATCTTTCCTTTACATGATCAAGGAACATGAATCATTCCCTCCAAAATAAATCACTTACATTTACTAAAGTTATTTTCCACTTTATGACATAAAGTCACTTTATTAAAATATTAGAAGGTCGATTTTACAAAAAGTCACTTTATCACAACTTTATAAAACACCTATTACAAAGTCAAGTGCCTTGTAGTGCAAATGCAAGGTTACTTCACCATACAAGACAAAACATGCAGAGTACCTCCTACGCTATAAAAGCTAATAATATTAGTATTATCAACTAGACTTTTTAATTGTAATTGTACCCTTAGTCTCATATATATATACACCAAGGAGTCTTAGTTTTAGCATCATATCATCTTGTACATTTATCTATTGTAAAAGGAGGTTGTCTGCTCGAAGAGGTTGCACATTTATTCTTCTCTCTTTATCAAGGTTGGAGTTACTTCTCTCTTTTTATGCTATTTTGGTCATTGGTGCATAAGACTTTGTCTCCAATCCCCTCGTGCTATTTTGGTCATTTGGTGCATAATACTTTGTCTCAATTCTCTCTTGCTCTATAAGAACAGGGAAGATTTTCCATTTGCCAACGATGATATCCATGGATAATACAAACCTTTATCCAATGAATGAAAGACTCTGCAAAAACCAAACATTTGTAAGATATCCAATAAAAAGGAAAGACGAACCCTTTTCCAGGAACAAAGAGCTTTGAAATATTTCAAGCTGTAGAAGGTTTTGAGTATGATTTGCAAGCAGGATTGAAAATTATTGCAAGTTTGACATTTTTTGATTTGATTTAAAAATGAAGACCCTATAAAACCTACTCTGATTTGGCTTTAAGAGAGCATAGCACACAATCCTAATATGTAGGCATTATTTGATGGAGTTGTTTTTTATGGAGTAGTTCACCAACCCGTGCCCAATCCATTGCAACATGCCCAGGCTAGTAATCTTTGTTGTTTGCTAGAAGGAACAAGTGGCCACCAACTACTTCACTCATGATTTCATCTGTGAATTGTGGATTATAGGATAGCCTGTAACAAAGGAAGCCATCGTAAACTAGTGATAAATTGGGGACTCGATTTAATCACTGCGACAGGCCAATGTGTATTTTGGTAGCAACTGGAATCTAGCCGCTAAGAACAAGGGGGTAGTCTTTGCAGCTAGCTTGTATTTTAGCTATTGATACTGCACAATGATGTTTCCTCTTTGCCCTTATTCTTCATATGTTTGCCCACTGTTTCCTGTCAGTGAGTGTTGAACCTTCCGCTTGAAATAACGTACTCAGATGCCTTTGTGAGGCACGATTAAGAAATGATTTGAAGTTACGCCTACTTATTTGACAACAGTGAGACAAAATGCTTGTTCAAAAGATTTGGCACCGTATGCATTTGTGAGGCACTATTAAGAAATCACCGATGAAGTTAAAGCCAGTGTTGTGAGACCCGACCCAACCTCATGAGTCTTGTCGAGTTTCGCAGGGTTAATCCCGAAACGGGCCATCACTTGAAACTTGGCCTAAAACTTGCCTAGGATGAAAACTCACCAAAACCCATACCTCCTGACAAAACTCACAATGAACTCGTCCCGGTGAGGAAACACAGACCCCTCAGAGAATTTGCTTGGAGAAAACATTGAAGTGTGTTTTTTTGGAGGGAGAAAAAAGAGTAGGAAAACACATCAATGGAAACCCTAAACACACATAACCCACAAAATAAACTCATTTTACTTTCATTTGGTAATTCCATTTTCAATGACTACAGTTTTTAGTGGCACTGTTCACAGAGAAACGTTATTCAGCAGGCTCTATTATTCTTGCTTGGAGATCTGCCAATGAAGTACCAAATAGAAGGTGGAGACCCCCTTTGTGCAACAACTTGACTCTCTGGATTTGAACTTGTGACCTCTTAGGAGGAAACACATTTTCTTAACCATTAGAATTTACAATCAAACTGTTTGTTGAGTTTTCATTTTCATTTCCTATTTCTGGATCAACCTTCGATGCTATTATTAGTTTTATTTTATGTCTTGAATCTCCACTATCCATGGCTTCTATGTCCAAAAAGCAAAAAAGCAACTTGATTAAGCTTGGGACCATGCTATCTGACTTGAACCAAATGATGACAAGAAGCTCAAGTGCAAGTGTTGTAACCACAATACTCAGGGGAGGGGGGTGCATAAACATGGTGAAATACCACCTAGCATGAGTTTTGTGCAAATATGTAGTTTGTGATCACTACTTTAAGAAGTGATAGTCAAATGCTAGTTGCTTTGGAAACCATCAAAGTAAAGAATGCTAGGACGAGGTTGGAAATTCGATGGGTGATAGAAGCTCTGAAATGCTTCCTCTCAATAGTTGCTCATCTAATATTGTCACTCCAACAATCATTTTAGCATTTCTCAAACAACTCTAAGGTCTTAACCGTCCTTGGAGAGTTTTAATGAAAATAAGAGGAAGAAGGCAAATATTGTAGTGATGAGGCTTTGATACCATGACGACATCCCATTTAACCTTGTGAACTCTCCAAGGATGGTTATTATTATTTCATGCCATGGTTGATGCTATTGCAATTGTAGGTCCCAAATAGAAATCCCTCTCTTATTATGCAATTAGGGAGAGGGAGCTAGATGAGGAGTTATAATGTGTTAAGGAATAGTGGAAAGGCTTTAAAAGTTCATGGGATAGTCCCAATGGTATCATTATGTTGAACTGTTGGACGAATACAAGGAATAAAAAAATCATAAATTTCCTTTTGGTATGCCCTAAAGAAATGATGTTCTTGAAATCAATTGATGCATCATCACATGTCAAGGATGAAAATATATTATATTCATTGTTGGTTGAGGTTTTTGAAGAAGTTGGAGTCAAACATGTTGTCCAAGTAGTTACAAACAATGTTGCAAATGATGTGGTAGCTAAAACATTACTATGTGAGAAGTATCCTACCTTTTTTTGGACCTCATGTGCTACCCATTGTATAGATATGATTCTAGAGAGTATCAATAAATTGGATTGGATGTAGGGTATTGTTAAGAAATGCAAAAAATAATTAGGTATAAATATAACCATATGCTTAGGTGCTAAAACTTTCGAGATAGTGCATAGATGGTGAACTCATTTTCCCAATTGTCACACAATTTGCAACCAACTTTCTTTCACTCCAAAGTATTTTGATCAAGTACATGGCAATGAGACATATGTTTAATAGTAAAAAATGGATAGATTAGAAATATTGTACAAAATTGGGTGCAATGTGTAACACACTCGACCCCTGAGTGGCTTTCCTAGGGATGGGGCATCAAAATTTCATTCTCCTTAAGTGATCAAATCCTTCATTCGGGGTTTCTACCACACTCTGCTCGTCCAAAGTTTTCCAACCACGGTCTCCATGCTCAAAACTGAGCTCAGAACCGACAGATATACCTTTTCGATGTTCTTCGAGTGTTCATTGGTTGAGGGCCACATGGCGCCCATGTGGATCCACCTCACACGTGCTATTTCCAAGTTCCTCCCTTCACGGTGGAAGACCATCCACCGCCCGATCCCATGGATGGACTTACTCTCTTTCTCCCATATCAGTTGTGGAGGATTTCGACGCTTCAACACTCCGATGCTTCACGCCTCCTTACTATCTACGCATGAGACCACCCAAAGTTCCGAACTTCCGAAGTTTCATAAGCTCAACACGTGGCTTTAGCCTCCAGGCCGTTCGGTCTCTCTATCATACTACATCCCAGACCTTCCGGAGTCCCGAAGTCCCCGTCGCTTCACCAACCACGTTGTCTAGGCAGACACGTATCGAGAAATGACACGTAGGAGGGGTCAAGGTGACACGTGTTACGTTCCAATGGGCTTATAGGGTACATGATACACCTGAATCCGGGTGACACATGGAACCTCAAGTTGGGGTCCACGTCACCCTAGGTGGCATCACTGCACCTCGTCACCCCAGACTGACAAGATTCTACATTCCTCAGATCTCACGGTCGAGATCCAACCATGTAGACTTATAGATCTACGACTTTGGGTACCACGGGGATTCGACGTTCGAGAGTGTTGCTATGCAAACTCCTCTTATCTACCGAAGTGCCCAATCTATGAATTAAAGGGGCTAGTGCCACGCGTCCCTGATATATCAACGACTGGGAAAGGATCCGAAGGATCCCTTGATCTACGGTTCTGGGCCCTTCGCGGCTCCGACCTTCCGGGTTTTGGATCCCGGTTTAGTTGGCAAGATAGGTTCACCCAACCACCTGGGGGACCTCATAACGTCGGTCAACCTTACGAAAAACCGAGTCTCTCGGTTACCTTCAACCAGTATAAGGCTCGTAAGGTCGGTCATACTCCGAAGTCCTGGACTTCCGGAGCTCCGAAGCTAGGAGGACTTAGCTTCCTTAGGCTTAGCCTAAGGCTCCTAGGTATTGATCATATGGGTCCTCTCGAATGGATCTCGTCCACACATCTTCCAAACTAAAAGATCTCCCCTTCCAAGGCTCGAACTTCTCTATCCTTCCTAAGCTTTATCATGAAATGGTTAAGGACTTGGGCCTGGAATACCGATCGCACGACAAGGAGTCTGAAAGAGGTATCCTATTCGGACAGACAAGTTCAGATTGATGCTATATCTCCTATCTCGGTCGTCTTACAAGCTTATTTCCCAAGAAGCCTCGGGAGATAAGTTGGGGCATACAAACTATCAGTCAGAAGCATAAGTTCACAAGGAGAGGATTGCCTACACCTATCATGACCATTCCACATAGAAACCATTTATAGATACACATATATACATAAACCCATGCAATCATCCATTATTTCAGTTCAATACATAAAGTAGGAAAATACTTATCAGAACCAGATAACGTGAAGTGACTGCTGAAAGGGGTGCCCGTTTCCACCCAACCATAGGCTCAGTCACTCCTAACGGATTTACCACTAGCCACCCCCGAGCTATACCACGATTCTCTGCGATGAAATCCTTTCTTCCGACTCAACAAAAGTAGGGATGGAGGTTACTCTCCTCCTCCCGCAGGATCTTGGCAACGATTTACACAATACCAAGCGAGGAGGACCATCCTCATTTATCATCTTGTATCCTGACCCTGCTAGCCATTTCCTGCGACCAGAACATGTTCATCTCTTAGTTCTTTCTTGAACGCGAGAGCTTTTTCTCTCGTCTCTGCACTCTTCACGGGTCTTCCTCTGCACACCACACTTTCCTTTCTTTCCTTCCTCAACAAGATTGCATGTGGCTCGAATTCCCAGTCCGTGGTCACGTATGAAATCCTTACAGATGGGTGCTCTGCCCCATCTCCTGATTAAATCTTGAGGAGGTCTTCCCACCTACCAGCCTGATTGTAATTCATTTCTGGGTCAGAGGTCTATTCTGGTCTTGAGCAATTAAATCCAGTAAGGTACTGGTTTGGTGGAGGTTAACGTAACCATTCATGGTCCCCTTCACCCTCTCTTTCATAGCATTCGTGGTATCTCTTAGCACACCCCCCTTCCAGGAGTGATGCAACACTTATCCATTTTTTAGTAATTAACAATATTTACATTCGTTGACCTTTTATACAAAGGTCCATCAAATCAAACATTCACACATATTGAGTTTGCCATAGTCTCTTGGCCAATATAGTTATATTTACAAAATGGGGGAAACATGGTGTTACAATTCCCTCCCACTTAAAGGAACATCGTCCTCGATGTTCTATCTGTCAACATGCTCTATATACAAAAGTAAACAAAAATGGGCATGCCTGTCTCATGGCATCTTCCATTTCCCACGTAGCCTCATCTGGGCCAAAGTGTTTCCACTGCACCTTGACATGTGCAATGGTTTGGTTCCTAAGTGGGGTTTCCTTTCTGTCTAGTATGCATTGAGATTCTGGTAGGAATTCTCCCTCCAGATCCACCTGGATCACAGACCAGTCAATTATATGATTAGAATCATGTACATACTTCTTCAATAATGAAACATGGAAAACATTATGTGCCTTTACTGTGGGAGGGAGTGCTAACCTATAGACTACATGTCCCACTCTATCTAAGACTTCAAAGGGTCCACAATACCAAGGTGTCAGCTTGGCACAAGCTCCCATTCTCAGGGAACTCTTCTCAGGCCTAACTCTGAGATAGACATGGTCTCCTGCCTTGAACTCTCTGGGAATTCTCTTTCTGTCGGTGTAACTCTTCTGTCTATCCTAAGCAATTTTCAGATTTTGCTTTTTCTAAATCACTTGTTGTTCCATTTCTTTTAGCATGTCAGGTATGATTGTAATTCTATCCACTATATTACTCCAGTTGATTGGAATCTTGCACTATCTACCATAGAGGGCTTCAAAAGGGCTCATCTTCAATGACTCTTGATAACCATTGTTGTAGGAAAATTCTACCAATGGCATGTAGTATTCCCACTTCTTAGGCTGATGCATTACATGCATTCTTAACATGTCTTCTAATATTTGGTTTACTCTTTCTTTCTGTCTACCAGTTTGAGGGTGATAGGCTGTGCTAAACAACAATTTAGTCTCGAAACCAACCATCAAGGATTTCCAAAAGATTGAAGTGAATTTTGTTTCTCTGTCAGATACAATCTCCCTAGGTATTCCATGCAGTTTGAATATCTCCTTCATGAAGATGTTGGCAATATCTATTTCCTTGCAAGTCGATTTGACAGGAACATAGTGAGCGAACTTGCTCAATTTGTCCACCACTACCATGATGGCATCATTCTGCTTGGTCAATTTTGGTAATCTGATGATGCAATCCATGGAGATGGTTTCCCATTTCCATTCTGGAATTGGTAGACGCTGTAACAAACCTCTTGGGTGCCGATGTTCTGCCTTGACTTGCTGGCATTCTAGACACTTAACTAGATATTCAACTATGTCCTTTTTCAATCCAGATCAATAGAATTGTTTCCTGGTGGTTGTGATCATTTTCTAATATCCTGGGTGACCGGTATATGGTCTCTTGTGCATTTCGTCTATTATGAATCTCTTCAAGTCGTCACAACTTGGGATATACAATCTATTTCTGTAAGTCATCGGGCCTTCATTGAGCATCTGATAGCCCTCATACTTTATCCTGGTAGGCTCTTGCCTTAGGTATGAGGTCTCGGTCTTGAAGAACACGTCTGTTTCTTGTGCATTCCCGACTCTTTCCCTAACATCCGTTTCACAGGTGCTCACCACTGTCAGGTGAATTGTTTTCATACTTCTGCTAAGGGCATTGGCCACCCTATTTTCCTTTCCTTTGATGTGTTTGATTTCGAAGTCAAACTCACTAAGGAGAGCTATCCACCTAGCTTGTCTAGCATTGAGTTTTGGTTGATAAATCATGTGCCTCAACTCATAGTGGTCTGTCATAAGTATAAATCTCCTACCCAAGAGGTATTGCCTCCACATTTTTAAAGCGTGCACTATGGCAGCCAACTCTAGATCATGGGTCACATAATTGATTTCATGCTCATTCAATTTTCTAGATTAGTAGCAAATTACACGCCCATTTTGCATAAGGAATCCTCTGAGTCCTTCCTTGCAGACATTTGTGCACACGAGGAGGTCATTATCAGGGTCTAGAATCTTCAGCACGAGCGCATGGGTCAGAAGGTATTTCAGTTCATGAAATATTTCTTCACATTCTGACGTTGAAGTGAATTTAACCCCCTTTTTCTGAAGGGCAGTGATTGGACAACCAATCTTGGAAAATCCTTTTATAAACCTTCTATAATATCCTGATAAGCCATAAAGGATCTGATATCGGATACATCCTTTGGGGTAGGCCATTCCATAATAGATCTGATCTTGTTGGGGTCTACTGCCACTCCTTCTTTAAAAATAACATGACCTAAGTAATGGACTTGCTTTTGGAAAAATTATCACCTTCTAAACTTAGCGTAGAGATGATGCTCTCTTAGCACTTGAAGTACAATTCTAAGATGTTCTTCATTCTCCTCTCTGTTCTTGGAGTAGATTAGGATATCATCAATGAAAACCAATACAAATCTATCTAGGATTTTGCTAAGTACATTATTCATCAAGCACATAAAAGTGGCGGGGGAATTGGTTAATCCAAAGGGCACCACCACAAATTCATAGTGACCATACCTTGTCCTGAAGGCTTTTTTGTGAATGTCTTCATCCTTCATTCAGACTTGATGGTATTCCGACCTCAAGTCAATCTTTGAGAAAATGGAAGCACCCCCTAATTGGTCGAACAAGTCATCGATTCTTGGTAAGGGGTACTTGTTCTTTATGGTTTTCATATTGAGTTGTCTATAATCTATGCACACTCGGAGTGTGCCATCTTCCTTCTTTACAAACAAGACTGGTGCTCCCCATGGAGACACACTGGTCCAAATGTAGCCTTTATCCATCATTTCCTTTAGCTTTAGCTTGAGCTCAACTAGCTCGGTTGTACTCATCCTATAGGGTGTCCTAGACACTGGCACTACTCCTCGTGCAAGTTCTATGGAGAAGTCAATGTCTCTTCTCGGAAGTAGACCCGATACCTCTTCTGGAAACACGTCTCTATACTCTCTTAATATGGGGTGGTCCTCTCGATTCGATTTGTCATCCTCAATAGATTCCAACACCTATATTGCATATAGAGGACATCCCTTTTTGCAATATTTTTTCATTTGAAGGGTTGATATTCGTCTCACTGAGACATGCTTCTGAATCCCTCAGAGGGTTATATTTCTCCCTTCTTCATTTACACATTCTAAAGTTTTATGGTAACAATCCAAATTAGTTTTATAAGCAGCCAACCAGTCCATACCAGTCAACAGGTCATAAGATCCTAGGGAAAGTATGTTAAGGGTCACTTGGGTGGGTAATCCATCCATGATGAATTGGAAAGTTGGTACGACCTCTGCTACTTTTCTTTTGGTTCCAATGGCTAGTTGTACCATCCATGGATTAACATGTCTAACTGGTTGCAATTTACACTTATCAATAGTCCAGGGGGCCACATAACTCAAATTAGAACCAAGGTCAATTAAAATAGAAACTAGATGGTTGGCGATCATACCTTCCATCTCCACCACTGAAGCTTGGTGGTTGACTTTTTTATTGTCCAAAGCTGCATAAATCCGTGGCATGCTCCTAGCCACATCATTGACTGTGGTAGCTTCTTGGACATTGTAGACTCTCCTATTGTTTTGTTGTCTGTGTGGACAATCCCTCAGTAGATGTTCTTCTCAACAACCCAAACATTTCAAGGGTTCCTTCTTTGGGTTATCAATATTTCCTAGGGTTGCTCCAAAAGGTTTATTTCCACTCTGGGAGGGGAAATTTTGCTGATATACACTTCTAGTAGGAAGGCTCATCCTAGAGTCTTTCCTATAGTTCTTAAATCTTGAGGATTTGAACCCCTTCTTATTGAATCCCGAACTACTCTTCTTCTTCCAGTCCTCGCGAGGTTCTGCCTGATTCCCGAACTGTCCATAACAATACCTTGCCTTCCAGATAGTGTCTTCTAAGGTCTTTGGCTCGTCAAACTCAATCCTGATCCAGTAGGTCTTAGGTAACCCACTAATAAATCGTTGAAATTTTACCTTTTCATCCTTTATGTAGGGTACATACCTCAATAGCTAAAGGAATTTATTGACATATTCCTCTATGATGAGCTGTCCCAACTTCAGTTCATAGAACTCCTTAGTCTTCCCATCAAGGTATTTCTCTGACAGATACTTCTTCTTGAAGTGTTTCTCAAATTGTTTCCATGATAAGTCCTCTTCATGGATTCCTTTCACATTCTTAAGGTCTTCCCACCAAATGGAAGATTTTCCATTCAGGTTGAAGATGGCTATTCGAGCCTTCAAGTTTTTAGAGTAGTCATGGACTCTAAAGTACTTCTTTAAACCAAGCAGCCAAGCTTCTGCCTCTTCCCCTTTCTTAATCTCACCATCGAAAGAGGGTGGTCTGGCTTTCTTGAACTCTTTAGGATCACGAATTTTAAAATGCTTTCGCTTCTTTCCTTTCTTTTGAGACTGGGAGTTAGATTTGCTACTAGAAGATCCCTCGGAGTTGCCCGTTTCCTCTCCAGAGGACTCTCTCGATGAGTGTCCCCTGCCTCCAGGCTAGGCCTTCCTCAAGGTACTTCTCCTAGTGTGGCCACTTATGGGACCACATTTTCGTATCTCAAGTGGACTTTGACTTCTCTTCGTATGTCGTCGGTCCACGTGACTTGTTGCGGGTCCATGCTGCAACTGCCTCTGTATGTCAGATAAAATCTGCAGCAAGACTGCATTAATTTCTGTTTGTTTTTCTTGCTCTTTTATCAATCTCTCATTGTCGGCCTTGCAACTCTATAATTCAACCATGAGGCTCCTTACAGTTTTAGCCAGATCCAGAGGGGTCTCCACTGCCCTCCTCTCGTCAGTTCTTCGTCTCTATTGTGGGAGTCATCCCCCACTTCATGGCGCGTCACCATTCTTTATGCTTGTAGTTTCTCACGATTCACTGACCGCTTGAGTGCCGAAAAAACACTTGATGTTAGCTAACAGTCTATTAGTTCATGAACAACACATAGTTCATATTTATTAAATACACAGACACAGTAGAAAGCTTTCATTCTTTTCTGTAGTAAGGGTTTAACCAAACTCTTTAGGAAGGAGGTAAGGTAGAGAGTCACCCTTAAAGTTATTTAAATATGGATTTTACGCAACTCGTCGATGAGCCCAAGCAGGCCAAGTGTTGTAACCATGCTCTGATACCAATTTGTAACACACCCGACCCTTGAGTGGCCTTCCTAGAGATGGGGCATAAAAATTATGTTCTCCTTAAGTGATCAAATCCTTCATTTGGGGTTTATACCACACTCTGCTCGTCTAGAGTTTTCCAACCACGGTTTCCATGCTCAAAACTGAGCTCAGAATTGGTGGATATACCTTTCTGATGTTCTTCGGGCGTTTATTGGTTGAGCGCCACATGGCGCCCACGTGGATCCACCTCACACGTGTTATTTCCAAGTTCCTCCCTCCATGATGGAAGACCATCCACCGCCCGATACCATGGCTGGACTTACTCTCTTTATCCCATATCAATTGTGGAGGAATTCAACGCTCTGGCGCTTCACGCCTCCTTACTATCTGCGCACGATACCACCCAGAGTTTCAAACTTCCGAAGTCCCGTAAGCTCACCACATGGCTTCGACCTCCAAGTCGTTCGGTCTCTCTATCATACTACATCCCAGACCTTCCGGAGTCCCAAAGTCCCGGAGTCTCGGTCGCTTCACCAACCACGTTGGCTAGGCGAACATGTATCAGAAACTGACATGTTGGAGGGGTTAGGGTGACACGTGTTACATTCCAATGGGCATATAGGGTACGTGATACACTCGAATCTGGGTGACACGTGGCACCTCAAGTTGGGGTCCACGTCACCCTGGGTGGTGCCACTGCACCTCGTCACCCCAGACTGACAGGCTTCTACATTCCTCAAATATCACGGTCGAGATCTAGCCATGAAGACTTATAGATCTACGACTCTGGTTACGACATGGATTCGGTGTTCGGGAGTGTTGCTATGCAAACTCCTCTTATCTCTCGAAGTGCCCAATCTTCGAATTAAATGGGTTAGTGCCACACGTCTCTGATATATCGATGACTGGGAAAGGATTCGAAGGATCCCTCGATCTACGGTTCTGGGTCCTTCGCGGCTCCGGCCTTCGGGGTTTTGGATCCCGGTTTAGTTGGCGAGATAGGTTCACCCAGCCACCTGGGGGACCTCTTAACACCAGTCAACCTTACGAAAAACCGAGTCTCTCGATTACCTTCGGCCAGTATAAGGCTGGTAAGGTCGGTCATACTCTGAAGTCCTAGACTTCTGGAGCTCCAAAGCCATGCAGACTTAGCTTCCTTAGGCTTAGCCTAAGGCTCCTAGGTATTTATCATATGGGTCATCTCGAACGAATCTCGTCTGCACATCTTCCAAACTAAAAGATCTCTCCTTTCAAGGCTTGAACTTCACTATCCTTCTTGAGATTTTTCATGAAATGGTTAAGGACTTGGGTCTGGAATCCTGGTCGCACGACAAGGAGTCTGAAAGAGGTATCCTATTCAGATGGACCAGTTTAGATTGATGTGATATCTTTTATATCGACCGTCTTACAAGCTTATGTCCCAAGAAGCCTCAGGAGCTAAGCTGGGGCTGGGGCATACAGACTACTAGTCAGAAGGGTAAGTTCACAAGGAGAGGATTGCCTACACCTATCATGACCATTCCACATAAAAACCATTTATAGATACACATATATACATAAATCCATGCAATCATCCATTATTTTAGTTCAATACATAAAGTACGAAAATACTTATCAGAACCAGATAACGTGAAGCGACTGCTGAAATGGGTGCCCGTTTCCACCCAAGCATAGGTTCAGTCACTCCTAACGGATTTACCACTAGCCACCCCCAAGCTAGACCACGATGCTATGCGATGAAATCCTTTCTTCCGGCTCATCGACAATAGGGACAGAGGTTACTCTCCTCCTCCCGTAGGATCTTGGCAATGGCTTACACAATACCAAGCAAGGAGGACCAACCTCATTTATTAGCTTGTATCGTGACCCTGCTAGCCATTTTATTCGACTAGAACACGTTCATCTCTTAGTTCTTCCTTGAACCTGAGAGCTTTTTCTTTCGTCTCTGCACTCTTTGCAGGTATTCCTCTTCCCACCACACCTTCCTTTATTGCCTTCCTCAGTAAGATTGCGTGTGGCTCGAATTCCTAGTCCGTGGTTAGGTTTGAAAGTCTTACAGATGGGTGCTTTGCCCCATGTCGCGATTAACTCTTGAGGAGGTCTTCCCACCTACTAGCCTGACTGTAATTCATTTATGGGTCAGAGGTCTGTTATGGTCCTGAGCAATTAAATCCAGTAAGGTACTGGATTGGTGGAGGTTAACACAACCATTCCTGGTCCCCTTCACCCTCTCTTTCATAGCATTCGTGGTCTCTCTTAGCACACCCCCCTTCCAACAATCATGCAACACTTATCCATTTTCTAGTAATTAACAAAATTTACAATCGTTGACCTTTTATACAAAGGTCCATCAAATCAAACATTCACACATATTGAGTTTTCCATAGTCTCTTGGCCAATATAGTTATATTTACAAACTGGGGGAAACATGGTGTTACAGAATGGTTGTTTCAAGATTAGTTTTTGGATATGATTTATGGGAATTTGTCATTGAGGTTGTTAGCATCTTTGAACCTTTTCTGTAATAATTGAGGATCACTGCTAGAGAAAACTGCAAAAGAGATACATTTATGAGGGCATGGGTAGAGCCAAAGAGACTACCTGGACTTTGTGTAAGGGGGATGAAGCTAAACATGGTCCCTTATGGACAATTATTCTTTCTAAGTAGAACATGCACTGACATTCATTGTTTTCATGCAGTAGGGGCATATCTCAATCCCAACATATTCTATAATAATAAGTCTAAAATTTCAAAAGATCCTAAGGTGATGAAAGGTGTGACGCTTTCCATTGACATGATGCTCTCATATACCACAATTCAAGGCAAGGTCAACATGCAATGAGATTTGTACAAGTATTCCACGAACATCTTTGGATTTAGTTTAGATGTGCAACTTAGAGAAAATAAAATGTCATGTAAGATTTAATTTCTAAATTGTTAAATTATATTTTTCACAAGAAATTGCAACCCCCAAAATGTATCCTAAATAAGAAATGGATTAGTGACCATATTAAGAGAAAGTTAGCAAGGTTAATCACATAATAAATCAAACTCCTATTTCCTTTGATTTTTTTTTCTTTAACTATAATATCTTGCATGAGAAACAATTTGAGATTAACTATTTTGCACGAGAAACAATGTAGGGTTAACTTATTTTGGATGATAAACGATAAGAGGTTAAATTAATGGCATTCTGAAATTTCCATGAAAGCAGATTAACGAGTCTTTGAACATTTGGAAAATCCCTCCTTTTTTTTTCATTTTGGATTTACCCAAAACATATGATCAAGCTAGGCCATTGGCCTTGCTTGAATGAACCTTGTGAAACAACCCTATGAATAGACTAGGTTGTATCTCCTATTTGAACGAATCTAACAAAAGAACCTTGTAAAAAAACCAAGTCCAATGCTCCACTTGTGTTGATGATTGCAGCTATGTGAGCCATTCTCCAACTTACAAACCTGTGAGATGTGGATTATTGCAACTATTTGAGTCTTTCTCCAGCTTACAAAACTGAGAGAAAGCCCATAAGAAGGGTACGTGGTTCCTACCTGAGATAGAGCTGGAACGTAGAGATGACCTCCTCCATTCAGAGAGTTGAGAATAACTCCATATGGTTATCCAGTGGGAAAGGCGATATGTTGAGTTAGACGTGCATGTGGTTGAGCACAAGGTGAACGTGTGAAATCCCAAAGTGTTGGGTGCATGGTCATGTGAACAGAAATGAAGATGATGTATTAGCCTTCTCTGAGCATCAGAGTTGATGAGAAACTCCAGTTCATTCTCCTGTGTGAGGTAGTGGGAAAGAAGATCTGTAGAGTGGACGTGCCTGTGGATGAGCACATGTGAATGTGTGAAGATATGGTTCTTTTGTGTAATGCAGTGAGCCAGAGATATGGAAATCCATATGGATGTGCTCCTAGTGGATGAACACTAGTGGGTGTATAAGATCCCTTGCTATATTTTTCAAGAGTCAGACCTGCCTGTAACCCTGATTGTAATGTAAAGGGTACATGTCGGCACCACCTTAATGTGATTAGTAATAAATGTAAAAGATAATTAATCTGCTTAATATTAATTATATTATGAGCTAGTGAGGTCGGACTTGTTGTACCAATAGACACTTATGTTGACAGGTTCAGTCTAGTATAAGTAAAGATAAATTCCTCATTGAGGAATCATATCTTTCAAGCGAGTTTGGAAATTTCAACAAATACACCTTCTTGGGAAAAGTGTGCACCTCTCTTGGGCGCTAGTCTTCTAGAGTTTGAGAACCCTCTTGTGTGCTAGGTCTTTCTTGGTGGTGAATTTATTTCTCTTGAAGAATATAGCAAAGGATTTGGCTGGGTTTTCTTCCCTTGTTGAGAAGGGTTTCCCAGGATACTTCTTGTGTTCTTGTGCATGGTGCTTCTTCTTGTGATCTTGGTTGTTGCAACATAAATGGTTATGGTTAAATACTAAAATGGAATGAACTTCATGCTTAACCTTTCTTATTGAAAAATCAACATGGTATCAAAGCACAGGTCTTAAAGAACCCATTGCACAAGCAAATTTCAGTCATCCTCTCTCTCTTCTGCAAAACTGTACAACCCTCTTAGGGTTTCCATAAATTCTGTATGACCTACCTCTTTGAGGAGTTTCAACACTTGGCACTTGGACATTGGGGCTAAAAAGTGCATAGGAGTGTACGACCTCCTTCAGCGTACCTCCAACAAGCTTCAAATTGCATTTTCGAGCATTTTGAATTTTTGGCCCTAGGGTTTCTAGGGTTTTGCTAAATTTTGCAGAAATTTCAGAATTAGGGTTTCTGCAACTCATTGAAGGATCTCTTCATCTCACCAGTTTTCTCCTATATTTCAAAAGCTTATTGTTGGCAGTCATAAGTCCAATAAGACCTAAGGTTTCTAGCCTAGCCTAGCCGTTAGGTTTTCTATCCCAGTTGACAAGGGTTTGTGAATAATCTAAAATTATGGTGAACATACTTATGATGGAAGATAAGCTTGATGGATCAAAGAACTTCAAGTTATTGGAAGACAAGAATTCAAAGGAAGACTTATTGTGGGTGATATAAAAAGGTGACACTATGACTATCCTCTTCATGAAGATGTCAAGAGGACATAGATCAACCAGGTGCCATTGGAGAAATCATATTAACACCCTCAGGTATGAACTTGTATATATATTATTTGTATCATTGTAATGAGAGAAATTGCAGGAGGAAGGAACCTTCTTGTTGAATTCATGGATCCAGAGGGATCTCAGTGCATTCAGAAGAACAAAACATTGGAAGTGAAGACCCCAGGTTTGATTTTTGAAATTGTCATTCTTCTAAGCTATATTTCTAAAGTTTGCTACATTACAAGTAGGTGTTGTAGTTGTGATAACAATCCTTAAATTTTTTTGATTCTAGAGATGTACTCATTATTCTCCTTTAGGAGAGATTCTTATTTTGGTTCCTCTTGTTTTCTTGTTCCAGACATGTTAACAACAAAGGAAGATGTTTATCCTTTAGAGGGAGCCACTTGACTTAGAAGGAGTCAAAATTATTTGAGAAAAAGGAAGAATAGAACCATCATTGAGGAAACCAATACAATAATGAATGATCAAAATCTTTCTATGATTCTATGGAAATAAGCATGCATGACACAGTATATGTTTATAACAAGAGTCTTCACCAGACTTTGAAAAACATAACTCTCGAAGAAGCCTTCACCAGAGTGAAGCCTGAGATTGAACACTTCAGGATATTTGGGTGCCCAATGTATTTTCATGTACCCAAAGAGAAGATGTCCAAGCTAGATCCTTCAGGGAGAAAGAATACGTTATGGGATAAACAATGAATCTTGAAGACATTCCAGATCGACATCCTTGGTCAGAGACAGATTGAGACAAGAAGAGATGTTGTCCTTGAATATGAGATAGCCTTTCAAATATCCAGAGAATATCATATGGATATTGACAGTGAGACGATGCCTTCTCCCCCTTTCAGTAGTTCAGAGGGAGACAAACATTATTCCAGCTAATCTAGTTGCTCCAGTTGATATGTTTAGAGATATTGCAGTAGGGCATAAAAGGCCTACCTAGGCTCACTCTGCAAGAGGCAGAGAAACATACAAGCCTCTCAAGGCACATCCCGAGAAAGCAAAAGAGATTTTCAATCTATCCTTCAGTCATGAACCACTTCATTAATTTTGAGTCTCCTTGTCTTGGAGAAGCAACATGAGAACAAATATGGAAAGATGCCATAACAAAAGAATACCATTATATCTTAAAAGAATGACGCTCAAGATATTGTTCATAGACCAGAAGGGAAGTCTATGGTAACTTCCAAAGTAGATCTATAAGGTCAAACATGCAACTGATGGAAGTGTCGAGAAATACAAAGAAAGATCTATAGCTAAAGGATTCTCACAAATAGAGGGAGTTGTCTATGATGAGACACTTGAACCAATAAGCCTAATACACTTCCATCCATACTACCATCCATGAGTTGGAAACTATATCAGATGGATGGATTCTTGATGAGTTTGGGTTTCAACAAGAGTATCGTTGATTCAAACCTATATTATTACAGTATTGGTGACGAGAACTTGATTTTGATGACTTATTTAGAAAGCCTTGTTGGATACAAGTTAGCTTTGAATTTTGATTTCGAGATGAAGGATATGAGTATGATGCACTACTTCTTGGACAAGAAGTATGACAGAGGACCGATGAGATTTTCGTGAGTCAAGGAAAATATATAATGGGAATATTAAAGAAGTTCAGTATGACAGAATGCAAAACCACCTTTATGGATTTAAAGAAAATGAATGATGATGATTCAAATGAGATTGATCTACAACTGATTGGATCATTGATGTATCTGGTTAACACCAGATCAAATTCATGCTATGCAGTGAATGTACTTAGTCAATCCATGAGTCAACCGAGACAAAATCACTGGATAACAGTAAAGCATGTATTGAGATATATATGAGGCACAGTTGGATATGGCCTGAGATATGCCTCCAATGTGAACTTGAGTTTGCAGAATATGTCGATTTAGATTGAGAAGAAGGTATAGTGGACCAAAAGAGCACATCCGGTTGATGTTTTACCATGAAGGTTGCCATGGTTTCCTGATGCGGTAATAAACAAAATCTTTGTGGCCTTGAATACCATAGAGGCAGAGTATGTACCATTGAGTGTGCGAAGCAGCATGGATTCACAAGCTTATGATATATTTACTTGATCATGATATGGATCCTATGATGATAACCAAGAACCGTGTATAAAGCTCCTCGAGAACCTAGTGTTTCCTGATGGATCGAAACACGATGAGATGAAATATTCTTATATCAGATATATGATGCAGAGGAAAATCGTATACATGCAGTACCTTCCTACACATAAGCAGATTGCAAACATCTTCACCAAACTAACTTGGTGAAGAATGCCTTCCTAGTTGAGAGGGAGTATTGATGACTCCAGCCAAGACAAAATTCATAATACATCCATGTGAGACTTGGCATGATGAATAATGCCTCCCTAGCTGAGAGGGAGTGTTGATGATTTCAGCTATGTGAGACATTCTCTAGCTTACAAACCTATGATATGTGGATCATTGCAGCTATGTGAGTCTTTCTCCATCTTACAAACCTGAGAGAATGCCCCTAAGAAGGGTACATGGTTCCTACCTGAGACAGAGCTGGAACATAGAGATGACCTCCTCCATTCAGAGAGTTGAGAAGAACTCCAGATGATTATCCAGTGGAAAAGGCGATCTGTTGAGTTAGACGTGCCTGTGTCTGAGCACAAGGTGAACGTGTGAAATCCCAAAGTGCTGGGTGCATCGTCATGTGAACATAAATGAAGATGATGTATTATCCTCCTCTGAGCAACAAAGTTGATGAGAAACTCTAGATGATTCTCCTGTGTGAGGCAGTGGGAAAGGAGATCTGTAAAGTGGACGTGCCTGTGGACGAGCACATGTGAACGTGTGAAGATCTGGTTCTTTTGTGTAATGCAGTGAGCCAGAGATATGGACATCCCCATGGATGTGCCCCTAGTGGATGAGCACTAGTGGGTGTATAATATCCCTTGCTATATTTTTCAAGAGTCAGACCTGCTTGTAACCCTAATTGTAATGTAAAGGGTACAGGTCGGCACCGCCTTAATGTGATTAGTAATAAATGTAAAAGATAATTAATCTGGTTAATATTAATTATATTATGAGCTAGTGAGGTTGGCTCTGTTGTGCCAATAGACACTTCTGTTGACAGGTTCAGTCTAGTATAAGTAAAGATAAATTCCTCATTGACGAATCATATCTTTCAAGCGAGTTTGGAAATTTCAGCAAGTACACCTTCTTGGGAAAAGTGCGCACCTCTCTTGGGTGCTAGTCTTCTAGAGTTTGAGCACCCTCTTGTGTGCTAGGTTTTTCTTGGTGGTGAAGTTCTTTCTCTTGAAGAATATAGCAAAGGATTTGGCTGGGTTTTCTTCCCTTGTTGAGAAGGGTTTCCCAGGATACTTCTTGTGTTCTTGTGCATGGTGCTTCTTCTTGTGATCTTGGTTGCTGCAACATAAATGGTTATGGTTAAATTCTAAAATGGAATGAACTTCATGCTTAACCTTGCTTATTGAAAAATCAACAAATTGAACGAACACTGTGAGAGAACCATTTTAACAAATTGGGCCATATGCTCTATATAAACAAACTCTGATCAAGTCATATCATATGAGACCCCTGAACAAACCAAATTGGATGGCATGAAAATATATTGAACCATTAAAAATGATGGTGATTCATTGGTAGTATGATTTAAAATGTTCGTTTAAAATGATTTATTTAATTTTTTGTTTTCCTAGGCTATATGTTTTGGAAGATGTATTTTGTTAAGACCATATTGTATTTCTGTTTGGGTTCTGTTAGTTATTGAAGGTATATGATATAAACATTTTCTTACAGAACAAAAATATGTGTTATTGTGGGAAAACATTACGACTTAAAAATGATTCTAGTATTGATTGTTTTATGAGATTTTAAAGGAAGATGTTTATCAAATCTTCCAGATATTGGTTGGTGCCTTCTAGGATTGAATGAACATGTGAGTAGTTGTTTAATGGAAAAATATAGAGATAATGTGTAGAACAATCCTTGAATTTACTTAATCGATTGATGTCTTGTTAGTTTACCCATAATTGATTGTGGTTTTAGGTACTTTTTTTCATTGTATAATCTAAAATGATTTATGACAACCTTTATCCAAGTTTTTTTAAGTTTAATTAATGTAAGTGTTGAGAATCCTTTTTTTTTCCAGATTGGATTCAGGCTTGTTCCTTTGCTTTTCTAATTTCTGTTTTGCATTTTTTGTTTCTAAACATGGTATAAGAGTTAATTATCATATACTATATATGCACAATGTTCGATTTTTCCCTTAATAACTTGATGCAAAAATTTGTTATGAGTATCAATTTTGTTTTGGATGCAAAGATAAAACCTGAAAAGAATTCAAAGGTTCTAACTAAAGGTTAGATATTATTTAGTATTTATATTATGCCTATAGAGATATATTCCTTTTTCATCATTGCTTTCCAATTCAAAGAACTTGTGTGTAACATGTGTAGCCCATTTGGGAATCTTGTCATGATTGTAGGTTTATATATATATAATCATGAACAATTATACAAACCCTAATCCATTACCACATAAAGAACATAAGCCACTGCCACCAAAAGTTGTGGAAAAATCTTTCTAAATACTTGTTGAAGAGGATGTTATATGAGAAAAATGACTATAAAGGAAGTGCCAATTATCTCTACAAAGACAGAATTCACAACAATGATCTAGAATCACTATAAAATAATGTTGGAGTGATGTTGTATCAAGCGGTAATGATGTTCACATCCACCTAATGATAGGCACATGCCTTATCACTATTGCATTTGGGGTCAAAATTACACACCAATGTCGGTTAAATGTCGAATATGAATTTATCTCTTCAAATAAACACTAAGAATGTGGTGTTGAATTCACACCAATACAATGTCAAGAATGCGACAAGAGGGAAGTATAATTCAACAATATTTGTCCAACTTTACATTGCTTTTTCGATGTAATGTCGTCCTCTAATCAACTTCTTCAAACCCAAGCCACAAAACAATTAAAAATAAAATTTCCAATTATTTTCACTTAAGCAACGTTACATCGATGTGTATACTATTGTAGTGACATCCACTTGATGTTAAATATGCCACATAAGCGATGCTAACACAATGTTAGTTTTTTGGGTTTCTCTTGTTCGACATTAAAGACATCGCTTAAGCGATGCAATGTTTTTTTCAAACGAAAAAATTCTATCACGGTGTGGTAGATTTTCCCTTCTATCATTTTCCTTGTCTCATGCATGTGTACTCTAATAACACAATTTAAGTATTGTGTTTATTGCTAGCCTAAATATGCATTCTACATTGAGTGATTATAAGTTGTACACTCCTCTATTCAAGCTTTCAAGGAACAATGCCAATATAGTTGTGGATGTTTATTTCTTTTTCCTTTATATTTTCTTTCAAGCATGCTAGTTGTAACTATATATTTAGTTGGTTGACAATGTATTGCAACACTAATAAGGTTTATTGGAGTTGAAATACATGCTCTTGTCCATCACTTTTAAATACAACAAGATTACGTTTAAGAAATTAGTGCAACTAATCTCTCTCTTTTATTCACTAAATATTAAACTTTTATGCCATTATTATTGACAATGTTGCTAAACTTGTGGTCCTTTTTCCTCTCTTTAAGCATCAAATAAATATTCATAAAGCGAATAGGCACTACAATGCAATCAATACTATTAGCATATTTCATTGATCATGTTTTGGTATGAGAAAGAACAATCAAATGCAAATTGAAATAATTCCCTATATTATCTTATGTTTTGAAGCTTAGAAAGACTTTTGGACACAATGGGGAAGCATGTAGTTAAGATGAACTCAATCTCTTAATACAAGTAAGTAAGATATCCATCCAATAAGACTCTGATACAATAAGGTGGATATGACCTGCTCATGACATACCTTTTTCTAACATTGGTATAGATAAGGAAATATAGCATTATGGAGATGAGGAACAATAAAATGGACCAAAATCTTTCTCCTACCATGAACTACAATTTGTTATCGTATTTTGAAATAATGACTAGTTAAAGAAGTTGAAGTTCAAAAGGAAGTGACTAGAAAAGATTGTTCACATTGCAAACTATGGCTTATGAATAAATCAAAGAGTTTAAATAAATCAAAGCAACATCTCAAAGGATTCACTATTACATAAAAGTGCATGCCAAATAATTCAAGTCAAAACAAAGACAACAAGTTTAGGAACTACACACAAACTTCATTTGTCTACAAAATAAAGAAAACCTCATACATATATTCTTCCAATAACAAAAACCATCAAGGAGACTAAGAAATATAAATGAATCACAATTGTATTTCGAGTCATGCCCAATGACATGATCCTCTTTATCCACCAAAATGCACCTACATATAGTCATATTGTCATCATTCTAGAAGCTTGGTGTTATGCCTAGTCTCAAAAATATAAAAGATAAAACATCAACCAATTTTCAAGAAATATTGTTTGCTCAAGACATCAAGACCTTCATAAGTAGGGCAAATATTCTATTTTTTGAAGATATTGATAGGAGTACAAAAAATAAAATCAAAAGAGTAACAATGTTAAGTCTTTCGTAGATGATGCATAGTAACTAATTAAGCATGTTGCTTAAAAAGAAAATCCAAAGTTGTGACATGAAATAATATATTCAAGCTACATGTAACCAAGTCTATACCAAGCTAGCAAATATCATGATAAACAAAAAATATTGAATTTTATAAGAGTTCCCTTGAGAGGGGTTGGGTAGATACAAATGATAAATTGTAGCTACTGTACCTAAAATTTTCGGAATTCCCACTTTAAATGCACCATAATAGTATACATGTTTAATGAACATTAACTAGAACATAAAACACTATAGACTTCTAGAAGAGAGGTATTTAAGTTTAACATGCAAGAATCCACTAGAGACTTCTAAAAGAGAGGACTTTCCAACTATGATTTCTAGACTTCTAGTTCTCACAAATGAGGCATTGAAGAGATGATGAAAATAAGCACATATACATTCTCACACTCTAAGCATGGGGGCGACGAGGTTAAAATAGAAGAATAAAACCATTATAGACATAGTTTGATACAAGCTAAAGGTTAAAATGGCCTTGGAATTAAGACTTCTATTAACACAATAGTATATGAGGCTAATAAATAAAATATGTTGTATTGAAAACAAAATTAGCAAAGTATAAATGAGGTACAAATCTTATAAAATATCAATAGTGAAATGTGTTAAGTTTCCTCCCTAACAATGAGTCACTTATTGACATAGAAAATGTGCTCGATGAAAAATGTTTTCAATGAGGATGTGAACAAGATTATACTTGAGTTTTTGCATGGTATCCTTGTATATTATAAACCAAAATACGTGGAGCATTATTGTCTAGATTTTGAAGAGGAGCATTATTTTCTAGGCATCAAAGTTGAAGACTAGTTAGAATACTGAGGAAAAGAGTTAGAAGAACCTTCACGTACTTGTCATCATGGACAAGAACACCCCATTCTTGGTCATGATAAGGCACTACTTGTGATAGAACTACAAAATCCAAGGAAAACAAGATTAAGAAACAAATAGAAATACATCTAAAATGGGTTGTATTTCCTTTAATCTTGCACTAAAATTTGTATTGATATATATATATATATATATATATATATATATACACACACACTTTTGTGTACGCTAAATGTGCCATACATTATAAGGATGCAATATTACAAGATGTAGATACAATATAAGTTAGCATATAATATTTCCAAAATACCCATTGGAGTCTTCTTTTATAGTTTTATCCAACTTGTAATGGAAGCCATAAATATTGATTACCATTAGATTTGATATGCACATGAAAATAAAGGAATGAAATATAAGAACTCAATGAAAAACTAATTATAAAATATTTAAGGGTTGAGCTCATTAATTGGCTGATGATGTGGCAGTTCTGTTACTACCTTGAGATTCTCTTGGCTTTGAGAATGCTTTATTCTCAACTGGCGAGGCTAAACACAAGTTGGAAGCTCATATGCCCCCTCCCTGTTGGAATATTCAACAATACTAAGAGGGAGGGGGGGGGGGGGNCTCCCTGTTGGAATATTCAACAATACTAAGAGGGAGGGGGGGGGGGTGAATAAGTATTGGGCAAATTTTAACAATTTTTTTCTCTTTCACCACTTTAACTAATTATCATTGAGCTAATCATAAGTAATGAAAAGAACTACATATCAACATATATCAACACAAAGGCACAATACATAGATATTTTACGTGGAAACCCAATAAGGGATAAAGCCACATAAATGTTTTCTTATAATAATCAAGAGTTACATTCTTTAGAGGCTTCAACCTATGAGGGACACCAATCCCTGTAGTAAGCACCCGCTTACAATTTTTCAAGAATCAACTTGATAGGCACCAACCTATTGATCTATTGAGGGCACCAATCCTCACTGCAAGCACCAACTTGCAATCTGCAGACACTAATCTTCTAGGCACCAACCTGTTAATTTGTTAAGATATATGAGGACACCAATCCTTTGCCTTGCACCAACCTTCCACCCTAAAATAAATATGCTTCCAAACTAAACTTCCTTGCACCACCCAACCACATTGACACATTCCTCTTTCATTCTTTCTACTACTCTTCTCACCTTTGTTTCCGCGAACTCAAAATCTTCATTAAATCTCTTCACAACTCTTACTTAAAACTTCACAAGATCATGGATATTTATATAAAATATACACCCAAAGATTTGTCCACATATCCCAAGAATACGGGGTCGACTCTAGATCTCCACAAAACTAGGCTGCACCAACTTGTCCAAAACCCCTTCTTTTCCGCGCTTGATTTGTTCAAAGAATAAGCTCAACGTATAGTTACTGTCAAATCTGTTCTGTGATTCAGTATCTTTCGTTGATTTACTTCATGGTCGCATAATACGCTCTTAATGCTCAACTACAGTCCAATCTATCCTTGATCTTATCTCGACCATTGATCATATCAGGACCACATGTAACCACAATGCACAATCGCCATCCGATTTGGACCTCTATTCAATTGCAACCATCGATTTAATTTCTCGTTCATAAGAACAAACCATGCAACCACGACGTACAACAATCACCCAATATTCTCTTTATTAAATCCCAACCGTCGATCTATTCCTTCGAGACCACGGGTCTTCGGTTCACAATCACCATCCGATCATATCTTAGATTGATATCGACCATAGATCTGTCCTTTACCAATACTTAGACAATTTGCTTAAAGACTTACCATGAGTTCTTGGGTCTAAGCCACATCTCTTCACATCTCTGTGACCTTCAAATTGTATCCCCAAGTTCCACCACATTCATTTTGCACCCACACTTAGACGCATTTCAAAACATTTAATTGTGGGCTATCTAGACCATCCGACCGTGACACGTGGAAATTTTCTGGGCCGTTGGATCTCTCACATGTGGCTACCTCCTGGGCTGTCCGATCTCTCATTCTTGGTACTTAGTCATTTCTTCATACTTATCCAATTCTTCAATATCTTACTATGGGTCCACGGGTTTGCTCTTCTTCTTCTCATCTTCCCAATATTCCACTATGCTCACTATCTAAGCAAAATCTCAACACTTAGTCATTTTCTCATATTCTTTTCGGAACGACAGGTCCGCAAGCATGCATCACTTCTCCGATTGTAATCACAAGTCCGTCCATCCTTTTTTGGTACTTAGCCATTTTTTGTTTGTTTGAGATTTTATGTTCAATACTTAGTCTTTTAAGTTCAACCGCGGAAGCGGAGTTTGTCACACTACTTTGAAAAACGCTCTCTTGTTCTTCCGTCCATTTGCCATCCTATACTTAGTCATATTTCATGAAACCATGGAAGCTGAAATCTTTCATTCAACTCTTTGTATACATTCTTTTTCTCCGTTCCACTGTGAATCCTCATTCCTTGTCACATTCACCAAGATTTCACTGTGGGTCAGCGGGGCAATGAGACTATTGACTTTATTCACACATACTTCTAATTCTCCGCTGCTCTGCGACATATTGGGGCTTAGTCATTTTTGAGTTCCCACTGTGGGCCTAAAACATTAATCTTAACCCTTGATCTCTGAAGATAAACAATCATGATCTAATCACTCAAAAGTTAATCCTTTACGTAATGTTCCATAGCTATTCCATTCACTCTCATAAGAGATAACACCTTTTCATTATAAACTCTTTTGATCACAATTTCCCAATGAATGTGGGATATATCGACTTCTCCATTTATTCATTCTTCTATAGCTTTCTTGCAACATAAATTCTTCCATAGGATTGTCTTTTGGATTGAGATCACTATGCTCCACAACGCTTTACCTCCTCATAGCTTGTACATAATAAACATCTAATGGTGACCATTCTGTTTTCACAGTCCGCACTACCAACTTTGTCTATTTCTCCCTGTTAGATCTTATTACTTGATTTCTCGTATAGTCATGTTCGCGCATAGAGACTCATCGACGCACATAGGCATACAATAGAAAATATCGTTTTGACATCAATGACAACACCTTTTCCAATAATCTCCCCCTTTGGAATTGATGGAAATCCTTACAATTCTAATACTCCTTCAGTCTGTTACAACCATAGATCACACTGTGATGTCCCGTCCCCAAGAGTAGGCCAGCCGGGAGTGACTTAGTAGTCTATATGTTCCCGTAGACTATAGTCAGGCACAAACAGGGAACAAGATGGAGAAATAAGGAGGAATTAATGGCTAAACGATGAATTAAGC
>ML777128.1:2474746-2503117 GCA_009831015.1 Picea engelmannii | reverse complement strand
GCATTGGACTTGGTTTTTTTACAAGGTTCTTTTGTTAGATTCGTTCAAATAGGAGATACAACCTAGTCTATTCATAGGGTTGTTTCACAAGGTTCATTCAAGCAAGGCCAATGGCCTAGCTTGATCATATGTTTTGGGTAAATCCAAAATGAAAAAAAAAGGAGGGATTTTCCAAATGTTCAAAGACTCGTTAATCTGCTTTCATGGAAATTTCAGAATGCCATTAATTTAACCTCTTATCGTTTATCATCCAAAATAAGTTAACCCTACATTGTTTCTCGTGCAAAATAGTTAATCTCAAATTGTTTCTCATGCAAGATATTATAGTTAAAGAAAAAAAAATCAAAGGAAATAGGAGTTTGATTTATTATGTGATTAACCTTGCTAACTTTCTCTTAATATGGTCACTAATCCATTTCTTATTTAGGATACATTTTGGGGGTTGCAATTTCTTGTGAAAAATATAATTTAACAATTTAGAAATTAAATCTTACATGACATTTTATTTTCTCTAAGTTGCACATCTAAACTAAATCCAAAGATGTTCGTGGAATACTTGTACAAATCTCATTGCATGTTGACCTTGCCTTGAATTGTGGTATATGAGAGCATCATGTCAATGGAAAGCGTCACACCTTTCATCACCTTAGGATCTTTTGAAATTTTAGACTTATTATTATAGAATATGTTGGGATTGAGATATGCCCCTACTGCATGAAAACAATGAATGTCAGTGCATGTTCTACTTAGAAAGAATAATTGTCCATAAGGGACCATGTTTAGCTTCATCCCCCTTACACAAAGTCCAGGTAGTCTCTTTGGCTCTACCCATGCCCTCATAAATGTATCTCTTTTGCAGTTTTCTCTAGCAGTGATCCTCAATTATTACAGAAAAGGTTCAAAGATGCTAACAACCTCAATGACAAATTCCCATAAATCATATCCAAAAACTAATCTTGAAACAACCATTCTGTAACACCATGTTTCCCCCAGTTTGTAAATATAACTATATTGGCCAAGAGACTATGGAAAACTCAATATGTGTGAATGTTTGATTTGATGGACCTTTGTATAAAAGGTCAACGATTGTAAATTTTGTTAATTACTAGAAAATGGATAAGTGTTGCATGATTGTTGGAAGGGGGGTGTGCTAAGAGAGACCACGAATGCTATGAAAGAGAGGGTGAAGGGGACCAGGAATGGTTGTGTTAACCTCCACCAATCCAGTACCTTACTGGATTTAATTGCTCAGGACCATAACAGACCTCTGACCCATAAATGAATTACAGTCAGGCTAGTAGGTGGGAAGACCTCCTCAAGAGTTAATCGCGACATGGGGCAAAGCACCCATCTGTAAGACTTTCAAACCTAACCACGGACTAGGAATTCGAGCCACACGCAATCTTACTGAGGAAGGCAATAAAGGAAGGTGTGGTGGGAAGAGGAATACCTGCAAAGAGTGCAGAGACGAAAGAAAAAGCTCTCAGGTTCAAGGAAGAACTAAGAGATGAACGTGTTCTAGTCGAATAAAATGGCTAGCAGGGTCACGATACAAGCTAATAAATGAGGTTGGTCCTCCTTGCTTGGTATTGTGTAAGCCATTGCCAAGATCCTACGGGAGGAGGAGAGTAACCTCTGTCCCTATTGTCGATGAGCCGGAAGAAAGGATTTCATCGCATAGCATCGTGGTCTAGCTTGGGGGTGGCTAGTGGTAAATCCGTTAGGAGTGACTGAACCTATGCTTGGGTGGAAACGGGCACCCATTTCAGCAGTCGCTTCACGTTATCTGGTTCTGATAAGTATTTTCGTACTTTATGTATTGAACTAAAATAATGGATGATTGCATGGATTTATGTATATATGTGTATCTATAAATGGTTTTTATGTGGAATGGTCATGATAGGTGTAGGCAATCCTCTCCTTGTGAACTTACCCTTCTGACTAGTAGTCTGTATGCCCCAGCCCCAGCTTAGCTCCTGAGGCTTCTTGGGACATAAGCTTGTAAGACGGTCGATATAAAAGATATCACATCAATCTAAACTGGTCCATCTGAATAGGATACCTCTTTCAGACTCCTTGTCGTGCGACCAGGATTCCAGACCCAAGTCCTTAACCATTTCATGAAAAATCTCAAGAAGGATAGTGAAGTTCAAGCCTTGAAAGGAGAGATCTTTTAGTTTGGAAGATGTGCAGACGAGATTCGTTCGAGATGACCCATATGATAAATACCTAGGAGCCTTAGGCTAAGCCTAAGGAAGCTAAGTCTGCATGGCTTTGGAGCTCCAGAAGTCTAGGACTTCAGAGTATGACCGACCTTACCAGCCTTATACTGGCCGAAGGTAATCGAGAGACTCGGTTTTTCGTAAGGTTGACTGGTGTTAAGAGGTCCCCCAGGTGGCTGGGTGAACCTATCTCGCCAACTAAACCGGGATCCAAAACCCCGAAGGCCGGAGCCGCGAAGGACCCAGAACCGTAGATCGAGGGATCCTTCGAATCCTTTCCCAGTCATCGATATATCAGAGACGTGTGGCACTAACCCATTTAATTCGAAGATTGGGCACTTCGAGAGATAAGAGGAGTTTGCATAGCAACACTCCCGAACACCGAATCCATGTCGTAACCAGAGTCGTAGATCTATAAGTCTTCATGGCTAGATCTCGACCGTGATATTTGAGGAATGTAGAAGCCTGTCAGTCTGGGGTGACGAGGTGCAGTGGCACCACCCAGGGTGACGTGGACCCCAACTTGAGGTGCCACGTGTCACCCAGATTCGAGTGTATCACGTACCCTATATGCCCATTGGAATGTAACACGTGTCACCCTAACCCCTCCAACATGTCAGTTTCTGATACATGTTCGCCTAGCCAACGTGGTTGGTGAAGCGACCGAGACTCCGGGACTTTGGGACTCCGGAAGGTCTGGGATGTAGTATGATAGAGAGACCGAACGACTTGGAGGTCGAAGCCATGTGGTGAGCTTACGGGACTTCGGAAGTTTGAAACTCTGGGTGGTATCGTGCGCAGATAGTAAGGAGGCGTGAAGCGCCAGAGCGTTGAATTCCTCCACAATTGATATGGGATAAAGAGAGTAAGTCCAGCCATGGTATCGGGCGGTGGATGGTCTTCCATCATGGAGGGAGGAACTTGGAAATAACACGTGTGAGGTGGATCCACGTGGGCGCCATGTGGCGCTCAACCAATAAACGCCCGAAGAACATCAGAAAGGTATATCCACCAATTCTGAGCTCAGTTTTGAGCATGGAAACCGTGGTTGGAAAACTCTAGACGAGCAGAGTGTGGTATAAACCCCAAATGAAGGATTTGATCACTTAAGGAGAACATAATTTTTATGCCCCATCTCTAGGAAGGCCACTCAAGGGTCGGGTGTGTTACAAATTGGTATCAGAGCATGGTTACAACACTTGGCCTGCTTGGGCTCATCGACGAGTTGCGTAAAATCCATATTTAAATAACTTTAAGGGTGACTCTCTACCTTACCTCCTTCCTAAAGAGTTTGGTTAAACCCTTACTACAGAAAAGAATGAAAGCTTTCTACTGTGTCTGTGTATTTAATAAATATGAACTATGTGTTGTTCATGAACTAATAGACTGTTAGCTAACATCAAGTGTTTTTTCGGCACTCAAGCGGTCAGTGAATCGTGAGAAACTACAAGCATAAAGAATGGTGACGCGCCATGAAGTGGGGGATGACTCCCACAATAGAGACGAAGAACTGACGAGAGGAGGGCAGTGGAGACCCCTCTGGATCTGGCTAAAACTGTAAGGAGCCTCATGGTTGAATTATAGAGTTGCAAGGCCGACAATGAGAGATTGATAAAAGAGCAAGAAAAACAAACAGAAATTAATGCAGTCTTGCTGCAGATTTTATCTGACATACAGAGGCAGTTGCAGCATGGACCCGCAACAAGTCACGTGGACCGACGACATACGAAGAGAAGTCAAAGTCCACTTGAGATACGAAAATGTGGTCCCATAAGTGGCCACACTAGGAGAAGTACCTTGAGGAAGGCCTAGCCTGGAGGCAGGGGACACTCATCGAGAGAGTCCTCTGGAGAGGAAACGGGCAACTCCGAGGGATCTTCTAGTAGCAAATCTAACTCCCAGTCTCAAAAGAAAGGAAAGAAGCGAAAGCATTTTAAAATTCGTGATCCTAAAGAGTTCAAGAAAGCCAGACCACCCTCTTTCGATGGTGAGATTAAGAAAGGGGAAGAGGCAGAAGCTTGGCTGCTTGGTTTAAAGAAGTACTTTAGAGTCCATGACTACTCTAAAAACTTGAAGGCTCGAATAGCCATCTTCAACCTGAATGGAAAATCTTCCATTTGGTGGGAAGACCTTAAGAATGTGAAAGGAATCCATGAAGAGGACTTATCATGGAAACAATTTGAGAAACACTTCAAGAAGAAGTATCTGTCAGAGAAATACCTTGATGGGAAGACTAAGGAGTTCTATGAACTGAAGTTGGGACAGCTCATCATAGAGGAATATGTCAATAAATTCCTTTAGCTATTGAGGTATGTACCCTACATAAAGGATGAAAAGGTAAAATTTCAACGATTTATTAGTGGGTTACCTAAGACCTACTGGATCAGGATTGAGTTTGACGAGCCAAAGACCTTAGAAGACACTATCTGGAAGGCAAGGTATTGTTATGGACAGTTCGGGAATCAGGCAGAACCTCGCGAGGACTGGAAGAAGAAGAGTAGTTCGGGATTCAATAAGAAGGGGTTCAAATCCTCAAGATTTAAGAACTATAGGAAAGACTCTAGGATGAGCCTTCCTACTAGAAGTGTATATCAGCAAAATTTCCCCTCCCAGAGTGGAAATAAACCTTTTGGAGCAACCCTAGGAAATATTGATAACCCAAAGAAGGAACCCTTGAAATGTTTGGGTTGTTGAGAAGAACATCTACTGAGGGATTGTCCACACAGACAACAAAACAATAGGAGAGTCTACAATGTCCAAGAAGCTACCACAGTCAATGATGTGGCTAGGAGCATGCCACGGATTTATGCAGCTTTGGACAATAAAAAAGTCAACCACCAAGCTTCAGTGGTGGAGATGGAAGGTATGATCGCCAACCATCTAGTTTCTATTTTAATTGACCTTGGTTCTAATTTGAGTTATGTGGCCCCCTGGACTATTGATAAGTGTAAATTGCAACCAGTTAGACATGTTAATCCATGGATGGTACAACTAGCCATTGGAACCAAAAGAAAAGTAGCAGAGGTCGTACCAACTTTCCAATTCATCATGGATGGATTACCCACCCAAGTGACCCTTAACATACTTTCCCTAGGATCTTATGACCTGTTGACTGGTATGGACTGGTTGGCTGCTTATAAAACTAATTTGGATTGTTACCATAAAACTTTAGAATGTGTAAATGAAGAAGGGAGAAATATAACCCTCTGAGGGATTCAGAAGCATGTCTCAGTGAGACGAATATCAACCCTTCAAATGAAAAAATATTGCAAAAAGGGATGTCCTCTATATGCAATATAGGTGTTGGAATCTATTGAGGATGACAAATCGAATCGAGAGGACCACCCCATATTAAGAGAGTATAGAGACGTGTTTCCAGAAGAGGTATCGGGTCTACTTCCGAGAAGAGACATTGACTTCTCCATAGAACTTGCACGAGGAGTAGTGCCAGTGTCTAGGACACCCTATAGGATGAGTACAACCGAGCTAGTTGAGCTCAAGCTAAAGCTAAAGGAAATGATGGATAAAGGCTACATTTGGACCAGTGTGTCTCCATGGGGAGCACCAGTCTTGTTTGTAAAGAAGGAAGATGGCACACTCCGAGTGTGCATAGATTATAGACAACTCAATATGAAAACCATAAAGAACAAGTACCCCTTACCAAGAATCGATGACTTGTTCGACCAATTAGGGGGTGCTTCCATTTTCTCAAAGATTGACTTGAGGTCGGAATACCATCAAGTCTGAATGAAGGATGAAGACATTCACAAAAAAGCCTTCAGGACAAGGTATGGTCACTATGAATTTGTGGTGGTGCCCTTTGGATTAACCAATTCCCCCGCCACTTTTATGTGCTTGATGAATAATGTACTTAGCAAAATCCTAGATAGATTTGTATTGGTTTTCATTGATGATATCCTAATCTACTCCAAGAACAGAGAGGAGAATGAAGAACATCTTAGAATTGTACTTCAAGTGCTAAGAGAGCATCATCTCTACGCTAAGTTTAGAAGGTGATAATTTTTCCAAAAGCAAGTCCATTACTTAGGTCATGTTATTTTTAAAGAAGGAGTGGCAGTAGACCCCAACAAGATCAGATCTATTATGGAATGGCCTACCCCAAAGGATGTATCCGATATCAGATCCTTTATGGCTTATCAGGATATTATAGAAGGTTTATAAAAGGATTTTCCAAGATTGGTTGTCCAATCACTGCCCTTCAGAAAAAGGGGGTTAAATTCACTTCAACGTCAGAATGTGAAGAAATATTTCATGAACTGAAATACCTTCTGACCCATGCGCTCGTGCTGAAGATTCTAGACCCTGATAATGACCTCCTCGTGTGCACAAATGTCTGCAAGGAAGGACTCAGAGGATTCCTTATGCAAAATGGGCGTGTAATTTGCTACTAATCTAGAAAATTGAATGAGCATGAAATCAATTATGTGACCCATGATCTAGAGTTGGCTGCCATAGTGCACGCTTTAAAAATGTGGAGGCAATACCTCTTGGGTAGGAGATTTATACTTATGACAGACCACTATGAGTTGAGGCACATGATTTATCAACCAAAACTCAATGCTAGACAAGCTAGGTGGATAGCTCTCCTTAGTGAGTTTGACTTCGAAATCAAACACATCAAAGGAAAGGAAAATAGGGTGGCCAATGCCCTTAGCAGAAGTATGAAAACAATTCACCTGACAGTGGTGAGCACCTGTGAAACGGATGTTAGGGAAAGAGTCGGGAATGCACAAGAAACAGACGTGTTCTTCAAGACCGAGACCTCATACCTAAGGCAAGAGCCTACCAGGATAAAGTATGAGGGCTATCAGATGCTCAATGAAGGCCCGATGACTTACAGAAATAGATTGTATATCCCAAGTTGTGACGACTTGAAGAGATTCATAATAGACGAAATGCACAAGAGACCATATACCGGTCACCCAGGATATTAGAAAATGATCACAACCACCAGGAAACAATTCTATTGATCTGGATTGAAAAAGGACATAGTTGAATATCTAGTTAAGTGTCTAGAATGCCAGCAAGTCAAGGCAGAACATCGGCACCCAAGAGGTTTGTTACAGCGTCTACCAATTCCAGAATGGAAATGGGAAACCATCTCCATGGATTGCATCATCAGATTACCAAAATTGACCAAGCAGAATGATGCCATCATGGTAGTGGTGGACAAATTGAGCAAGTTCGCTCACTATGTTCCTGTCAAATCGACTTGCAAGGAAATAGATATTGCCAACATCTTCATGAAGGAGATATTCAAACTGCATGGAATACCTAGGGAGATTGTATCTGACAGAGAAACAAAATTCACTTCAATCTTTTGGAAATCCTTGATGGTTGGTTTCGAGACTAAATTGTTGTTTAGCACAGCCTATCACCCTCAAACTGGTAGACAGAAAGAAAGAGTAAACCAAATATTAGAAGACATGTTAAGAATGCATGTAATGCATCAGCCTAAGAAGTGGGAATACTACATGCCATTGGTAGAATTTTCCTACAACAATGGTTATCAAGAGTCATTGAAGATGAGCCCTTTTGAAGCCCTCTATGGTAGATAGTGCAAGATTCCAATCAACTGGAGTAATATAGTGGATAGAATTACAATCATACCTGACATGCTAAAAGAAATGGAACAACAAGTGATTTAGAAAAAGCAAAATCTGAAAATTGCTTAGGATAGACAGAAGAGTTACACCGACAGAAAGAGAATTCCCAGAGAGTTCAAGGCAGGAGACCATGTCTATCTCAGAGTTAGGCCTGAGAAGAGTTCCCTGAGAATGGGAGCTTGTGCCAAGCTGACACCTTGGTATTGTGGACCCTTTGAAGTCTTAGATAGAGTGGGACATGTAGTCTATAGGTTAGCACTCCCTCCCACAGTAAAGGCACATAATGTTTTCCATGTTTCATTATTGAAGAAGTATGTACATGATTCTAATCATATAATTGACTGGTCTGTGATCCAGGTGGATCTGGAGGGAGAATTCCTACCAGAATCTCAATGCATACTAGACAGAAAGGAAACCCCACTTAGGAACCAAACCATTGCACATGTCAAGGTGCAGTGGAAACACTTTGGCCCAGATGAGGCTACGTGGGAAATGGAAGATGCCATGAGACAGGCATGCCCATTTTTGTTTACTTTTGTATATAGAGCATGTTGACAGATAGAACATCGAGGACGATGTTCCTTTAAGTGGGAGGGAATTGTAACACCATGTTTCCCCCATTTTGTAAATATAACTATATTGGCCAAGAGACTATGGCAAACTCAATATGTGTGAATGTTTGATTTGATGGACCTTTGTATAAAAGGTCAACGAATGTAAATATTGTTAATTACTAAAAAATGGATAAGTGTTGCATCACTCCTGGAAGGGGGGTGTGCTAAGAGATACCACGAATGCTATGAAAGAGAGGGTGAAGGGGACCATGAATGGTTACGTTAACCTCCACCAAACCAGTACCTTACTGGATTTAATTGCTCAAGACCAGAATAGACCTCTGACCCAGAAATGAATTACAATCAGGCTGGTAGGTGGGAAGACCTCCTCAAGATTTAATCAGGAGATGGGGCAGAGCACCCATCTGTAAGGATTTCATACGTGACCACGGACTGGGAATTCGAGCCACATGCAATCTTGTTGAGGAAGGAAAGAAAGGAAAGTGTGGTGTGCAGAGGAAGACCCGTGAAGAGTGCAGAGACGAGAGAAAAAGCTCTCGCGTTCAAGAAAGAACTAAGAGATGAACATGTTCTGGTCGCAGGAAATGGCTAGCAGGGTCAGGATACAAGATGATAAATGAGGATGGTCCTCCTCGCTTGGTATTGTGTAAATCGTTGCCAAGATCCTGCGGGAGGAGGAGAGTAACCTCCATCCCTACTTTTGTTGAGTCGGAAGAAAGGATTTCATCGCAGAGAATCGTGGTATAGCTCGGGGGTGGCTAGTGGTAAATCCGTTAGGAGTGACTGAGCCTATGGTTGGGTGGAAACGGGCACCCCTTTCAGCAGTCACTTCACGTTATCTGGTTCTGATAAGTATTTTCCTACTTTATGTATTGAACTGAAATAATGGATGATTGCATGGGTTTATGTATATATGTGTATCTATAAATGGTTTCTATGTGGAATGGTCATGATAGGTGTAGGCAATCCTCTCCTTGTGAACTTATGCTTCTGACTGATAGTTTGTATGCCCCAACTTATCTCCCGAGGCTTCTTGGGAAATAAGCTTGTAAGACGACCGAGATAGGAGATATAGCATCAATCTGAACTTGTCTGTCCGAATAGGATACCTCTTTCAGACTCCTTGTCGTGCGATCGGTATTCCAGGCCCAAGTCCTTAACCATTTCATGATAAAGCTTAGGAAGGATAGAGAAGTTCGAGCCTTGGAAGGGGAGATCTTTTAGTTTGGAAGATGTGTGGACGAGATCCATTCGAGAGGACCCATATGATCAATACCTAGGAGCCTTAGGCTAAGCCTAAGGAAGCTAAGTCCTCCTAGCTTCGGAGCTCCGGAAGTCCAGGACTTCGGAGTATGACCGACCTTACGAGCCTTATACTGGTTGAAGGTAACCGAGAGACTCGGTTTTTCGTAAGGTTGACCGACGTTATGAGGTCCCCCAGGTGGTTGGGTGAACCTATCTTGCCAACTAAACCGGGATCCAAAACCCGGAAGGTCGGAGCCGCGAAGGGCCCAGAACCGTAGATCAAGGGATCCTTCGGATCCTTTCCCAGTCGTTGATATATCAGGGACGCGTGGCACTAGCCCCTTTAATTCATAGATTGGGCACTTCGGTAGATAAGAGGAGTTTGCATAGCAACACTCTCGAACGTCGAATCCCCGTGGTACCCAAAGTCGTAGATCTATAAGTCTACATGGTTGGATCTCGACCGTGAGATCTGAGGAATGTAGAATCTTGTCAGTCTGGGGTGACGAGGTGCAGTGATGCCACCTAGGGTGACGTGGACCCCAACTTGAGGTTCCATGTGTCACCCGGATTCAGGTGTATCATGTACCCTATAAGCCCATTGGAACGTAACACGTGTCACCTTGACCCCTCCTACGTGTCATTTCTCGATACGTGTCTGCCTAGACAACGTGGTTGGTGAAGCGACGGGGACTTCGGGACTCCGGAAGGTCTGGGATGTAGTATGATAGAGAGACCGAACGGCCTGGAGGCTAAAGCCACGTGTTGAGCTTATGAAACTTCGGAAGTTCGGAACTTTGGGTGGTCTCATGCGTAGATAGTAAGGAGGCGTGAAGCATCGGAGTGTTGAAGCGTCGAAATCCTCCACAACTGATATGGGAGAAAGAGAGTAAGTCCATCCATGGGATCGGGCGGTGGATGGTCTTCCACCGTGAAGGGAGGAACTTGGAAATAGCACGTGTGAGGTGGATCCACATGGGCGCCATGTGGCCCTCAACCAATGAACACTCGAAGAACATCGAAAAGGTATATCTGTCGGTTCTGAGCTCAGTTTTGAGCATGGAGACCGTGGTTGGAAAACTTTGGACGAGCAGAGTGTGGTAGAAACCCCGAATGAAGGATTTGATCACTTAAGGAGAATGAAATTTTGATGCCCCATCCCTAGGAAAGCCACTCAGGGGTCGAGTGTGTTACACATTGCACCCAATTTTGTACAATATTTCTAATCTATCCATTTTTTACTATTAAACATATGTCTCATTGCCATGTACTTGATCAAAATACTTTGGAGTGAAAGAAAGTTGGTTGCAAATTGTGTGACAATTGGGAAAATGAGTTCACCATCTATGCACTATCTCGAAAGTTTTAGCACCTAAGCATATGGTTATATTTATACCTAATTATTTTTTGCATTTCTTAACAATACCCTACATCCAATCCAATTTATTGATACTCTCTAGAATCATATCTATACAATGGGTAGCACATGAGGTCCAAAAAAAGGTAGGATACTTCTCACATAGTAATGTTTTAGCTACCACATCATTTGCAACATTGTTTGTAACTACTTGGACAACATGTTTGACTCCAACTTCTTCAAAAACCTCAACCAACAATGAATATAATATATTTTCATCCTTGACATGTGATGATGCATCAATTGATTTCAAGAACATCATTTCTTTAGGGCATACCAAAAGGAAATTTATGATTTTTTTATTCCTTGTATTCGTCCAACAGTTCAACATAATGATACCATTGGGACTATCCCATGAACTTTTAAAGCCTTTCCACTATTCCTTAACACATTATAACTCCTCATCTAGCTCCCTCTCCCTAATTGCATAATAAGAGAGGGATTTCTATTTGGGACCTACAATTGCAATAGCATCAACCATGGCATGAAATAATAATAACCATCCTTGGAGAGTTCACAAGGTTAAATGGGATGTCGTCATGGTATCAAAGCCTCATCACTACAATATTTGCCTTCTTCCTCTTATTTTCATTAAAACTCTCCAAGGACGGTTAAGACCTTAGAGTTGTTTGAGAAATGCTAAAATGATTGTTGGAGTGACAATATTAGATGAGCAACTATTGAGAGGAAGCATTTCAGAGCTTCTATCACCCATCGAATTTCCAACCTCGTCCTAGCATTCTTTACTTTGATGGTTTCCAAAGCAACTAGCATTTGACTATCACTTCTTAAAGTAGTGATCACAAACTACATATTTGCACAAAACTCATGCTAGGTGGTATTTCACCATGTTTATGCACCCCCCTCCCCTGAGTATTGTGGTTACAACACTTGCACTTGAGCTTCTTGTCATCATTTGGTTCAAGTCAGATAGCATGGTCCCAAGCTTAATCAAGTTGCTTTTTTGCTTTTTGGACATAGAAGCCATGGATAGTGGAGATTCAAGACATAAAATAAAACTAATAATAGCATCGAAGGTTGATCCAGAAATAGGAAATGAAAATGAAAACTCAACAAACAGTTTGATTGTAAATTCTAATGGTTAAGAAAATGTGTTTCCTCCTAAGAGGTCACAAGTTCAAATCCAGAGAGTCAAGTTGTTGCACAAAGGGGGTCTCCACCTTCTATTTGGTACTTCATTGGCAGATCTCCAAGCAAGAATAATAGAGCCTGCTGAATAACGTTTCTCTGTGAACAGTGCCACTAAAAACTGTAGTCATTGAAAATGGAATTACCAAATGAAAGTAAAATGAGTTTATTTTGTGGGTTATGTGTGTTTAGGGTTTCCATTGATGTGTTTTCCTACTCTTTTTTCTCCCTCCAAAAAAACACACTTCAATGTTTTCTCCAAGCAAATTCTCTGAGGGGTCTGTGTTTCCTCACCGGGACGAGTTCATTGTGAGTTTTGTCAGGAGGTATGGGTTTTGGTGAGTTTTCATCCTAGGCAAGTTTTAGGCCAAGTTTCAAGTGATGGCCCGTTTCGGGATTAACCCTGCGAAACTCGACAAGACTCATGAGGTTGGGTCGGGTCTCACAACACTGGCTTTAACTTCATCGGTGATTTCTTAATAGTGCCTCACAAATGCATACGGTGCCAAATCTTTTGAACAAGCATTTTGTCTCACTGTTGTCAAATAAGTAGGCGTAACTTCAAATCATTTCTTAATCGTGCCTCACAAAGGCATCTGAGTACGTTATTTCAAGCGGAAGGTTCAACACTCACTGACAGGAAACAGTGGGCAAACATATGAAGAATAAGGGCAAAGAGGAAACATCATTGTGCAGTATCAATAGCTAAAATACAAGCTAGCTGCAAAGACTACCCCCTTGTTCTTAGCGGCTAGATTCCAGTTGCTACCAAAATACACATTGGCCTGTCGCAGTGATTAAATCGAGTCCCCAATTTATCACTAGTTTACGATGGCTTCCTTTGTTACAGGCTATCCTATAATCCACAATTCACAGATGAAATCATGAGTGAAGTAGTTGGTGGCCACTTGTTCCTTCTAGCAAACAACAAAGATTACTAGCCTGGGCATGTTGCAATGGATTGGGCACGGGTTGGTGAACTACTCCATAAAAAACAACTCCATCAAATAATGCCTACATATTAGGATTGTGTGCTATGCTCTCTTAAAGCCAAATCAGAGTAGGTTTTATAGGGTCTTCATTTTTAAATCAAATCAAAAAATGTCAAACTTGCAATAATTTTCAATCCTGCTTGCAAATCATACTCAAAACCTTCTACAGCTTGAAATATTTCAAAGCTCTTTGTTCCTGGAAAAGGGTTCGTCTTTCCTTTTTATTGGATATCTTACAAATGTTTGGTTTTTGCAGAGTCTTTCATTCATTGGATAAAGGTTTGTATTATCCATGGATATCATCGTTGGCAAATGGAAAATCTTCCCTGTTCTTATAGAGCAAGAGAGAATTGAGACAAAGTATTATGCACCAAATGACCAAAATAGCACGAGGGGATTGGAGACAAAGTCTTATGCACCAATGACCAAAATAGCATAAAAAGAGAGAAGTAACTCCAACCTTGATAAAGAGAGAAGAATAAATGTGCAACCTCTTCGAGCAGACAACCTCCTTTTACAATAGATAAATGTACAAGATGATATGATGCTAAAACTAAGACTCCTTGGTGTATATATATATGAGACTAAGGGTACAATTACAATTAAAAAGTCTAGTTGATAATACTAATATTATTAGCTTTTATAGCGTAGGAGGTACTCTGCATGTTTTGTCTTGTATGGTGAAGTAACCTTGCATTTGCACTACAAGGCACTTGACTTTGTAATAGGTGTTTTATAAAGTTGTGATAAAGTGACTTTTTGTAAAATCGACCTTCTAATATTTTAATAAAGTGACTTTATGTCATAAAGTGGAAAATAACTTTAGTAAATGTAAGTGATTTATTTTGGAGGGAATGATTCATGTTCCTTGATCATGTAAAGGAAAGATTAAATCTTGGCCATTGAATTTAGGGATGGGAAAGGGGAAAATCCATTTTCATTTATAAGAGTAAGCCTAGGGTAGTGTGCAAGACAAGTCAAGAGAGATTTCAAAGAGGGTTGAAGGAAAGTGTATGCAACAGTTTTTGGCACGATTTCCAAGAGAACTTGGGCACAAATCCCAAGGAGAAATTTATGTGTGAAGTTGTTGAAGTTCACTGCTGAGTGAGACGTCATACTGTACGGATCCGTACAGTCTGTACAACAGGGAAGTGGGCACGATTTTCGAGGTTGTTTTTGGCAGGGAAATCAAGGCAGAAAAGTAGGTTTTTCTTGTTGCGGAACATCCTGACTGATCAGACCGTACAACATCAGTTTGGCACTGTTTTTGAGGTGTTGATTCTCAGCAAGGTTGTACATGCAATATGGACTTTTGGGCATGATTTTCAAGACAGATATTTTGGGACATTTGTGGGTGTTTGTAAGTGTTTCTCTTGCTGCCAAATGCATTAATGTTGTAACTTTTGTACTTCATGAAGCTGATAATAAATCTCTCTTGGCGGGTTTCCCCAAACTGGGGTTTTCCCTAGCTCGTTGTCAAAATCTGAGTGTGCACATTTGTTTTGTGACTGTTGTTCATTATTATTTCCTACTGCAATTTGCTTAGTAATGTGTGTTTCTGCTTATGATATAGTTGAATGTGGGTTATTGCATATCAGAGTTCATTTAAGACAGAAATTTGTGTTTACTAAGTGTTTAACAAAAGTCCTAAGTGAGTTAGAGTGCTTTTGTTGCTAATTTTTCTACAAATATAACAATAGAAATACAAGTCAATATCTAGGGCTTTACACAAGGCTTTATGTTTAACATGGAGCTTTGTCTAGGGGCTTAACATGCCCCTTCCCTTCAAACAAGTGTTGCCCTCAACATTTGATTAGTTGAGGATGTTTTTGCATGAAGAACACATCTTCTCATGTCGCTTTTCTATTGGTAGGTTCTTCCACTTAATGAGGAACTCAATAATTACTCGATTTCGCAACTTCTTAACCCTTGTTTCAAGGATTGTTTATGGTTTTAGTATGATTTTCCCTTCTTCGTTGGTCTCTAGTAAAATAGTTTGGGCTGGGATCTCATCACTAATTACCTTCTTTAAGCAAGAAACATGGAAGATTGGATATACTTGTGAAAATGGAGGTAAGATTCCAATTTGTAATCCTTACTTCTAATCCTCTGCAACACCTTAGAGAGACTATAATATTTAGGTTCTAACTTATTTTCATTCTTTTGTTGTTTGAGGGACCTTTGTTTGTATGGTTGTAGCCTCATAAATACCCAATCCCTCACTTCAAATTCCCTTTCGTTGTGATATTGATCTGCTTGTTGTTTCATCCTATTTTGTTATGTAACCAAATTGTCCTTCAAAAATTTGGGAACCTCTTGTTGGTGCTCTATGTGGTCCTCCATTGTTTTCCCTTTGAAGGGTGATGTGATTAATGGAAGATGATATCCATAAAATCACATAAATGGGGACAGTTTTTTATGAAGTATGGAAGGATGTGTTATACCACCATTCTTCTAAGGGCAACCACGTGATCCATCGTGTTTTTTTATCAGATGCAAAATCATTGAAGATGCTTTTCTAAACATGTATTTACAATCTTAGTTTTCTCATGGGATTGAGGATGGTAAGAGGAGTTGTGAGCCAATTGAATACCCAAACAAGAAAATAATTCAGTCCAAAATTTTCTAGTGAAAATTGGATCTTTGTCACTTACAATGATCTTAGGGATTCCATGTAGTTTTTGAAATGTTTCCATGAATGTTGTGGTTATTGTACTTGCTTTAAAAGGATGAGAAAGGGAGAAAAATTAGGCCTACTTTGTGAGTCGATCCACTACTACCATGATGGCATTATTTCTTTTAGAATTGGATAAACCTATAATAAAATCCATTGAAACCTCTTCTCGGCGTTGACTTGGTATAGCTAATCGTTGTAGGAGACCTGAGGTCTTGATTGTATCTCCCTTATTCTATTGGCAAACCACACAATCAACTACAAAATTTTGAACATTTGTTTTAAGACCTTCCCAGAAAAAGTCATACTTGATCGTGTGGTAAGTTTTCAAGAACCCTGAATGTCCTCCTATAGGAGACGTATGCAATTCCAAAAGAACCTTTTGTTTGAGTTAGAAATTCTTACATTAATATAAGTGATCTTGATACCATAGTAAATTATTCTTCCACACAAATTTATCTAATGCACTTGGGTCCACTTGTACTTGTTGAATGATCTTGCATACCTTTTAATCGTGCTTCCATTATATCATTGATTCTTCCACTTAATCAAATTGTGGAATGGAAATAACACAGAGTAAACCCTATGTGTCTTCTTTTTTTCTTGAAAATGCTCATGTCGTCATATTATTTTCCCTTTTTGTAGATAATTTCAAATTCATAACCTAACATCTTTGTAACCCGTTTTTGTTGCTCTCCTGAAGGAAATTGTTGTTCCAAGAAGTAATTCAATATATCATGATTGTTTTTTACCTTGAAATGTATTCTTATTAGGTAAGGGCATCATTTCTTAATTGCATAAAATTCATTTTCATAAATAGGTTTGAGTAAGTTCTTTCCTTTAAGTTGGTTGCTTTCAAAGGCAAGCGATCTTCCTTCTTGCATTAAAATTGGACCAATGCCATGTCCTGAGACATCACATTCCACAATGAAGTTTTTCCTGAAGTTAGGTGTGGCCAGGACAGGAGTCGTACACATAGCCACCTTAAGCTTTTCAAAATCTTTGGTTGCTTCTTGAGTCCAAAAAAATGCCTCTTTTTTTAATATCGTTGTTAGAGGTGTTGTTATTTTACCATAATTATTGACAAATTTGTGGTAATATCTTGTCAATCCTAAGAATCTTCTAAGATTCTTCACGGTTTTTGGAATTGGTCATTCCATTGTAGTTTTAATTTTGTTAGGGTCCGCTTTAACACCTTCATGAGATACAATATGACCAAGATATTCTACTTCTTAAACCCCAAAGGAACACTTGGAAGGCTTTGCATATTTTTGTTTCTCTTCCAATAGTTGTATCACCATATCAACATGTTGTACATGTTCTTCCCACAATTTGTTGTATATTAGTATATCAATAAAAATTACTAACACAAATTTTTTGAGTAAGGGTTTGAAAATAAAATTCATCAAGCTTTGAAATGTTAAAGGTGCATTAGTAAGGTCAAATGGCATCACCAAAAACTCATAATGACCTTCATGTGTTCTAAACGTTGTTTTGGGAATGTCTTCTTGCCTCATTCTAATTTGATGATATTTAGAGCGGAGATTCAACTTAGTAAAAAAAATCGCTCCTTGCAATTCATCAATGACAAGAATAGGAAACTTATCTTTAATGGTCATTTTTTTGAGTTATCTATAATCTAGACACATGTCATGAACCATCCTTTTTTGTAACCATCACCGTTGGTGAAGAGAAAGCACTTTGGATAAGTTGAATGATGTCCGCCTCTAACATTTCTTGACTCATACACTCTGTTAGTGCTAGAAGTTACCCCTAGACTGCTATAGGGTCAAGCCTAGCACATCTTCAGTTATTACTATGATTTTATAAATAAGGATGTGTTTGGGTTTTGAAAGAAGGTGGATCAGGTAAAGTGAAAGAGAAAGAATAAAGGAATAAGCTAAAATGCAGACCAGTGAATCACCATTGGGCATGGAGTCAAGTAAACACTTTGTTAGATTGAAGGCCAGTAAACTGCATATAAGACAAAATACTTATATAATGATGGTTAGAAGAATGGAGAATGTGACAAATAGTAGAACATCCACCAAACAGAGATTCTCTCTGCAAAATGGATTTGACGAGTACTTGAACAAATCACACAAACAACAGAGAGATCACCATAAATCTTGTTGCTCAAGAATCTATTGTTTATGGACAGTCATTGATTCTCAATGGTTGTAACTAGTTTAAGCAAGAGGGAAAAACAGAATGGAAAACAAAGAAATCACAATCTGATAACACAACTCACAGGGATGTTCAATGTCGGAAATGAATGCTTAATAAAACTGCCCATAGGCTTACAATGCTCATACACGGGCTGATTAATCAAATTCTTCTCAGGCCTTACCCTCTCGGGTCTCCTCGCCCCCCCCTTTGGTGTTACAAACTATTGTCTTAAATAGTAAAAAACATCCATTGCTTCTTCCTATCTGCTATCAAATAAATATAACAATGAACTAAGAATAAAAACAATCTATGATATTGTGCAGGAAATCTGGGACAGTTTAAATCAAATGCCTTGCCATCTGCATCTTTAAAATCTAGAAATTTGGAACTAATTGATTTACAGTTGAAAATTTGGAAATGATATCTTTGATTGCCATCTGCCCTGCTACCAAAATACTCTGCCAATTGTAGGGATGCCTTCCTGGAAATCCTGAACTGTCACAAGATATCTGGAGCTAGTCTTTTAATAGTTGATTCTCTGTCTTTAGATGCTAGATCTTCCCTTCCCATCTTAATGCATGCAATAGTAGACTGCCAAGTCTATGTTGGCCACGATCCTCCATTATGATATGACCAAGGCGTATTATTTGGGTCACTGCTAGTAATAATTCCCCACTCTCATCCCTTTTTCTCTCAATTAAGTTAGAGAATTTACTATAGCCCGAAGCTTGACATTTGCTTTGGCACTGAGTTGGCTCTCAATGCTAAAACTTGAATGTAGGCTTGGGATTTCATATGCTGGCTATGGTGTTCACTTTGAGCCCTCCTCGACCTTTGATCCTAATCTTGACACTTGAATCCGGTGATTACTTCCTCGTGGCTTGGCGTTTGGTTGGAAACCTTGGCGCTCTCAACACCATTGTGATCTGTTGTTCCAACACTTGGCCTGATCTCTGTCGGACAGGGTACATAGAATCCATCGATGACATCGCTCGAATACACCCCTACATGTTCGTCCTTGGGAGATATCCTTTGGACATTTGAGAGAGTGGCTTCCAAACCCGATATTTAATATTTCCCTTGCAACGAGCTTCCTCCTCTGGCATCTGGCCCTTGGACGATTTCGTCTTCACCATTAATCTTTGACTTAGACAGGGGATAGCAGCCTTGGTGCTTGTCACTCAGGTACTTGCGATAAATAGAATATCAACCCTTTTTAATAACCAATCTTAGCCCATACTTCAGAAAGATTCGTCCAACAACGGGAATCGTTATCCATGGGAGCAAGTCGGCTTCTTTATTTAAACCCTTGATCACTTGCCACTATGCATGATATCTGGATTTATTGTTTGAGCTTGATGCTAGAAAAATGATCAACAACTTGCTGGAAACTCGAGCTCTGTTTCTCCTTAGTGCACAGAGTTTTTGGGAATTTCTTCCTTTGAACTTGCTACCACTATTTCACCATCGAATGTGCCTTAATTGGGCACATGTGCAAACCAAAACCCTGAGTTTTATTCAGAAAACAGAATCAATATATCCACGAAGAAATACCATTATTGTCTCTTAACAGATAATCGATATGTTGAACAAATACAACGCCTCTAGTAGGCTCTCTCCTCGTGGCAGCTTTGGTAATTGACTGAAACTTTTGTCGATAGGTTTCAATGATGTGGCATGAGCTGAGTATTGGTCACCTTGGTATTTTTTGATAAAAACCCCTTAAGACATCTTTCAACAAGCTTGGGGTTTACACTGGCTTTGGTGACTTGTGTTGTGTGTTGATTGCAGGTCTCGGATGCTGGAGATTAAAGTATTGGGGCAAAGGCTCGGCCTTCGGGCCCAAATTTTAATAAAAAACACAAAAACCCTGCATAAGGCCATGGACTAGCTTTGGTCTAAAAGATCCAGAATTACTTATAAAAGAAAAGAGGAAAAAATGGGCAAAATAAGCCACAATTGGCTCCACAATTGGCTAGTACTGATTTAACCCCGATCTATTCATGATGGCGCTACAAGAATATCACTATTCTAGTAGCGCGCCTGTCGTAACCAAAAGTCCAAAAATTCAACAATGCAAATGAGTACTAACACACTCAATCTCACTCTTTTGTGCATATGGGTACTTGTAATGCCTAATGTTAGGTGGTGCACTTCTTGGTTGCAAATGATAGCATGGTTGTGATCTCAAGTAAGTGGAATACCCTTAGGAATCTCTTCAAATAACAAGGAATGGTTGACGATAACTTTTTGGAGATCCACTAGAATAGAAGGCCTAGATGTTTGAACATCTAGTGAGAAAAATTGTGTAAGTACACCATGGTCTCCATTTTTGAGTAATTTTGTCATGTTGTTAGATCTTATCACTTTAGATGGATTCCCTTGGATACCTCTGAGTTCAATTTATTTTCCTTCTAAGGAAAATCTCATGAAAAAATCTTGAAAATTAAGAGCTACTATTCTCAATTATTTAACCATTAGACTCATAATACAACATCAGAGCCACCCATTTGGATTGTAATCATGGGACTATCCAATAAAGAATCCCCTATATTGAGCTTAATACTATGACACTTACCTGAACAATTTATGGTACCTCCATCTACAATCATTACTTGAAACTCTAGAGCTGGAAATACAAAGCAATTGAAAAGTTTCGCTAATTTGCAATTAATGAAGTTACATGTACTACCATAATCAATTAACAATGTTACCTTTTTATTTTTAATATATCCTTCTATCTTGAGGGTTTGTGGAGTATTGATGCTAGCCAATGCATGATAATATATGGTTGGAATAGTCTCTCCTAGTTCTATATCCTACAATGGTTCCAATTCTTGATCTTCTTCTTCTTCACAATCTATGTAAATAATTTATTATCACCATATTTATGCCCCTTATTGTACTTGCTATCACAATTGAAACATAGTCCATTTTCTCTTCTTTCATCCATTTGTTAAGGTGTCAATTTTGTAGGTTCAGTGAGGTTAGGAGAGGGAGCATGGTGCTCTCTATAGTTATTAGAGATCGCTCTAGTGGCCATATTTTTACTTTAAACTTTCCTTATCATACTGAAAGCATTTTCTATGGATTTGAAGAGACACACCTCATATTGAATATTTTCCTTTAAAGTGCCAATAAAGAGATCTAACAAATTATCCTCTAGAATGTTTTTTAGTCCGAGACTTAGTTTTTGGAATTGTTGAATGTGCTCTGTAATAGGACCTCTTTGTTGAATATCTATCAATAGACTAAATAATGTATTTATCTTAATATCCCCATAATGTGATATCAATCCACCTGTAAAAATGGACCAAGAGATAATAGAATCCTTTTTTCTTTGACAAAGTCATTGATACCAGACAAATTGATCATTTTCTAAATACAAGGATGCAAGAGTTACCTTTTGTAAGGTTGTCACTTGGTGTAGATCAAATAATTGTTTCATTTGGAATATTCATGTTATAGGATATTTAACTCTAGTCTTGATAAAGAGAGAAGAATGAATGTGAAACCTCTTTGAGCCTCCTTTTACAATAGACAAATGTACAAGATGATATAATGCTAAAACTAGGATTCCTTGGTGTATATATATATATATATATATATATATATATATATATATATATATATATATATATATATATATATATATATATATATATATATGAGACTAAGGGTACAATTACAATCAAAATGTCTAGTTTATAATACTAATATTGTTAACTTTTATAGCCTAGGAGGTACTCTACATGTTTTGTCTTGTATGCTGAAGTAACCTCGCATTTGCACTACAAGGCACTTGACTTTGGAATAGGTGTTTTATAAAGTTGTAATAAAGTGACCTTTTGTAAAATCGACCTTCTAATATTTTATTAAAGTGACTTTATGTCATAAAGTGGAAAATAACTTTAGTAAATGTAAGTGATTTATTTTTTGGGGAATGATTCGTGTCCCTTGATCTTGTAAAGGAAAGATTAAATCTTGGCCATTGGATTTAGGGATCGGGAAGGTGAAAATCCATTTTCAGTTATAAGAGTAAGCCTAGGGTAGTGTGCAAGACAAGTCAAGAGAGATTTGAGAGAGTGTTGGAAGAAAAGTGAATGCAATAGTTTTTGGCACGATTTACAAGAGAGCTTGGGCACAAATCCCAAGGAGAAATTTATGTGTGAAGTTGTTGAAGTTCACTGCTGAGTGAGACGTCGTACTGTACGGATCCGTACAGACCGTACAGATGGGAAGTGGACACGATTTTCGAGGTTGTTTTTCGTAGGGAAATCAAGGCAGAAAAGTGGGTTTTTCTTGTTGTGGAACATCCTGACTGATCAAACTGTACAGCATCAATTTGGCACTATTTTTGAGGTGTTGATTCTCAGCAAGGTTGTACATGCAGTACGGACTTTTGGGCACGATTTTCAAGGTAGATATTTTCAGACATTTGTGGGTGTTTGTAAGTGTTTCTCTTGCGGCCAAATGCATTATTGTTGTAACTTTTGTACTTCATGAAGCTGATAATAAATCTCTCTTGGCGGGTTTCCCCAAACTGGGGTTTTCCCTAGCTCGTTGTCAAAATTTGAGTGTGCACATTTGTTTTGTGACTGTTGTTCCTTGTTATTTCCTGCTCCTATTTGCTTAGTAATGTGTGTTTTTGCTTATGATATAGTTGAATGTGGGTTATTACATATCAGAGTTCATTTAAGACAGAAATTTGTGTTTACTAAGTGTTTGACAAAAGTCCTAAGTGAGTTAGAGTGCTTTTGTTGCTGATTTTTCTACAAATATAACAATAGAAATACAACAAGTCAATATCTAGGGCTTTACACAAGGCTTTATGTTTAACATGGAGCTTTGTCTAGAGGCTTAACATGCCCCTTCCCTTCAAACAAGTGTTTCCCTCAACATTTGATTAGTTGAGGATGTTTTTGCATGAAGAAAGCATCTTCTCATGTCGCTTTTTCTATTGGTAGGTTCTTCCACTTAATGAGGAACTCAATAATTACTCAATTTCACAACTTCTTAACCCTTGTTTCAAGGATTGTTTATGGTTCTAGTATGATTTTCCCTTCTTCGTTGGTCTCTAGTAAAATAGTTTGGAGTGGGATCTCATCACTAATTACCTTCTTTAAGCAATAAACATGGAAGATTGGATATACTTGTGAAAATGGAGGTAAGATTCCAATTTGTAATCCATACTTATAATCCTCTGCAACACCTTAGAGAGACTAGAATACTTAGGTTCTAATTTATTTTCATTCTTTTGTTGTTTGAGGGACCTTTGTTTGTATGGTTGTAGCCTCAAAAATACCCAATCCCTCACTTCAAATTCCCTTTCGTTGTGATATTGATCTGCTTGTTGTTTCATCCTATTTTGTGATGTATCCAAATTGTCCTTCAATAATTTGAGAACCTCTTGTTGGTGCTCTATGTGGCCCTCCATTGTTTTCCCTTTGAAGGGTGATGTGATTAAAGGAAGATGATATCTATAAAATCACATAAATGGGGACATTTTTTTATGAAGTATGGAAGGATGGGTTGTACCACCATTCTTCTAAGGGCAACCACGTGATCCATCGTGTTTTTTTATCAGATGCAAAATCAATGAAGATACTCTTCTAAACATGTATTCACAATCTTAGTTTTCTCATGGGATTGAGGATGGTAAGAGGACTTGTGAGCCAATTGAATACCCAAACAAGAAAATAATTCAGTGCAAAAATTTCTAGTGAAAATTGGATCTTTGTCACTTACAATGATCTTAGAGATTCCATGTAGTTTTTGAAATGTTTCCATGAATGTTGTGGTTATTGTACTTGCTTTAAAAGGATGAGAAAGGGAGAAAAATTAGGCCTACTTTGTGAGTCGATCCACTACTACCATGATGGCATTATTTCTTTTAGAATTGGGTAAACCTATAATAAAATCCATTGAATCCTCTTTTCGGCGTTGACTTGGTATAGCTAATCGTCGTAGGAGACCTGAGGTCTTGATTGTCTCTCCCTTATTCTATTGGCAAACCACACAATCAACTACAAAATTTTGAACATTTGTTTTAAGACCTTCCCAAAAAAAGTCATACTTGATCATGTGGTAAGTTTTCAAGAACCCTGAATGTCCTCCTATAGGAGACGTATGCAATTCCAAAAGAACCTTTTGTTTGAGTTGGAAATTCTTACATAAATATAAGTGATCTTGATACCATACTAAATCATTCTTCCACAAAAATTTATCAAATGCACTTGGGTCCACTTGTACTTGTTGAATGATCTTGCATACCTTTTAATCGTGCTTCCATTATATCATTGATTCTTCCACTTGATCAAATTATGGAATGGAAATAGCACACAGTAAACCCTATGTGTCTTCTTTTTTCCATGAAAATGCTCATGTCGTCATATTTTTTTCTCTTTTTTGTAGATAATTTCAAATTCATAACCTAGCATCTTTGTAACCCATTTTTTGTTGCTCTCCTGAAGGAAATCGTTGTTCCAAGAAGTACTTCAATCTATCATGATTGTTTTTTACCTTGAAATGTCATCTTATTAGGTAAGGGCATCATTTCTCAATTGCATAAAATTCATTTTCATAACTAGGTTTGAGTAAGTTCTTTCCTTTAAGTTGGTTGCTTTCAAAAGCAAGCAGTCTTCCTTCTTGCATTAAAATTGGACCAATGTCATGTCCTGAGACATCACATTCCACAATGAAGTTTTTTCTGAAGTCATGTGTGGCCAGGACAGGAGCCGTACACATAGCCTCCTTAAGCTTTTCAAAAGCTTTGGTTGCTTCTTGAGTCCAAAAAAAGGCCTCTTTTTTTAATATTGTTGTTAGAGGTGTTATTTTACCATAATTATTGACAAACTTGTGGTAATATCTTGTCAATCCTAAGAATCTTCCAAGATTCTTCACGGTATTTGGAATTGGTCATTCCATTGTAGCTTTAATTTTGTTAGGGTCCACTTTAACACCTTCATGAGATACAATATGACCAAGATATTCCACTTCTTAAACCCCAAATGAACACTTGGAAGGATTTTCATATGTTTGTTTATCTTCCAATAGTTGTATCACCATATAAACATGTTGTACATGTTCTTCCCACAATTTGTTGTAGATTAGTATATCAACAAAAATTACTAACACAATTTTTTTGAGTAAGGGTTTGAAAATAAAATTCATCAAGCTTTGAAATGTTAAAGGTGCATTAGTAAGGTCAAATGGCATCACCAAAAACTCATAATGACCTTCATGTGTTCTAAACGTTGTTTTGGGAATGTCTTCTTGCCTCATTCTAATTTGATGATATTCAAAGCAGAGATCCAACTTGGTAAAAAAAATCGCTCCGTGCAATTCATCAATGACAAGAATAGGAAACTTATCTTTAATGGTCATTTTTTTGAGTTATCTATAATCTAGACACATGTCATGAACCATCCTTTTTTGTAACCATCACCATTGGTGAAGAGAAAGCACTTTGGATAGGTTGAATGATGTCTGCCTCTAACATTTCTTGATTCATACACTCAATCTCACTCTTTTGTGCATATGGGTACTTGTAAGGCCTAATGTTAGGTGGTGGACTTATTGGTTGCAAATGATAGCATGGTTGTGATCTAAAGTAAGTGGAATACCCTTAGGAATCTCTTCAAATAACATGGAATGATTGACGATAACTTTTTGGAGATCCACTGGAATAGAAGGCCTAGATGTTTGAACATCTAGTGAAAAAAATTGTGTAAGTACACCATGGTCTCCATTTTTGAGTAATTTTGTCATGTTGTTAGATCTTATCACTTTAGATGGATTCCCTTGGCTACCTTTGAGTTCAATTTATTTTCCTTCTAAGGAAAATATCATGAAAAAATCTTGAAAATTAAGAGCCACTATTCTCAATTATTTAACCATTAGACCCATAATACAACATCAGCGCCACCCATTTGGATTGTAATCATGGGACTATCCAATAAATAATCCCCTATATTGAGCTTAATATTATGACACTTCCCTGAACAATTTATGGTACCTCCATCTTCAATCATTACTTGAAACTCTAGTGCTGGAAATACAAAGCAATTGAAAAGTTAAGCTAATTTGCAATTAATGAAGTTACAGGTACTACCATAATCAATTAACAATGTTACCTTTTTATTTTTAATATATCCTTCTATCTTGAGGGTTTGTGGAGTATTGATGCTAGCCAATGCATGATAATATATGGTTGGAATAGTCTCTTCTAGTTCTATATCCTACAATCGTTCCAATTCTTGATCTTCTTCTTCTTCACAATCTATGTAAATAATTTATTATCACCATATTTATGCCCCTTATTGTACTTGCTATCACAATTGAAACATAGTTCATTTTCTCTTCTTTCATCAATTTGTTAAGGTGTCTGTAACACCCCTTTTACTGCCGAATGGTTTTGTAGGTGTTACTACGCGGAAAAACACATACACATTCATTGTTGATTACGTGCATTTACACAGTGAAATACATTTAAACTCAAAGTACTCATAAGAGATATTTTAACATAATTATCCATGGCAAATACATTAATCCAAATACACAACAGAATGCATGATCATTTTAATACACAGAGATACAAAGCATATTGATAAAAGTGTGATAAAGCATAGATAAACACTTATCTTGTAACAGTAGTGAAATCCACCAACCAAGTGCAGGCCTTCCACGAACCTCCCAGCCTTAGACCACACTGCTCATCAGCTCAACAGTGGGTCACCCCCGAGCTGGGACTGAGCTCCACCCCAAGGCAACGAATCCTAGGTTAGGCTGAGGTTACAATGAAGACAACACAGAATATCTAGAAAGGTTCTTCCCAAAGATGCCATCTTACGCCCACTACTACCAGACTCTCATTCCCCACATGCCTATTCCGCCCAGGGAGTATACACCTTCACACGCACAGTCCATCGGTGCTAGACTCCCTCTCCGGGTCTCCGCAATAGGCCGGATCAGGAAGACTTCGAGCCTGAAGCTAGTGCTGGACACTCTCTGGAAGAAACCTCTTCCAACAACATCCACCTCCCTCACCTAGAGAGAGATCCTACCCAAGAACAATTACCACCACCCCCTGGACAGCGACTCACGCGCTAACTCATATCTGCATGACTACACAGTCAACTGGGAATACAAACTCGGGCCTCTCGAACAAGCTCCGCCATGGCAACTAGGTCTCACGGTGTTGATTTCCATAATCCCCTCCGGAACAATTTTCGCAGGGAACTACCTAGACTTCCCTTTCCCGACCGAATGGCGTTTCCCATCACCCCTGCCCAGGATAGACTCACGCTCTGGTGTCGGGAATGCGTGACAGACAATCCACGCAAGGGTCAACGCAGGTTCAGACAGTTCAGAAGATGTACGGGGGTGTTTCTGTCGGGGTCAGATCTGTTCCTCCTGGCAGTCCGTGAGTCAAACTGGAGAAGAGAACCCCCAACACGGCTCATCGCGGATTTTATTGCATGGTCAGTGTTGACACTGTCGACCATGCATCTGCATGCGTTCCGGCAACGTGTGTGCCTCCCACCATTTGGAAATCACATGTCCTTCCAAAAAGGACTTAGGTTAAAACATATAATGCACTTCTCTTTTGGAATAATATTAAAATATTATTTCCAAGGGTTAAGCCTTCTAGGCTCAACACTTAGCCCCTTTTCCCACCTCCAGACCCTAATCCCTTACCCATTCTGTGGACGCTCAGTCCCCCTTCACTCATTCATCGTGGTCGGTCTGCACATGGCGGTGTTTATATTTTATTAATCATTCTGTATATGTATACGAATACATCAGCAGGCTCATGGCCTTCAACACTTAGACTCCCTGGCCTACCAACACATAAGCCTACCAATTACACAAAACTTGGCTCACCAGCCTATAAAACATAATTACAATCCTTTCAAAACATGGTTTAAAATGGGGCTCGGCCTTGGGGACACTACAATCCCTCTCCCCTTATTTTTGCACTGTCCTCAGTGCAGCTTTACACAGCATCTGCATGCCTTTCAAAATTTTCAAAAAGATGCGGGTACTCTGCCCGCATAACCTCTTCATGTTCCCATGTCGCGTCCTCAGGACCGTACCAGGTCCACTGGACCTTTACAAGTTCTATATTTCGATTCCGGAGTTGTTTTCTTTTCCTGTCCAATATGCGCACAGGATGCACTTGTAGGACACCCTCTGGTTCCACCTGAATCACATTCCAATCGATAACATGATTAGCATCAGGTACATATTTCTTAAGCAGTGAAACATGAAATACATTATGTATAGTCATAGATGCAGGT